>OZ005660.1:115538958-115585958 GCA_963930645.1 Salticus scenicus
AACACGATTCCCTATTGGCCAGAACGAATAACCCGCGTTATACAGTAGCCTACTGTACTTGAAGTCTTAATTTTAAATGTGTAAGATCTATGTCTTTGAAAGTAATAAGACATATTACTTTGCTTAAATTATTTTTTCCATAATAAGTGTAAATTTTACGCCGCGATTAGAATTAATCGAAAATAAATATTATTGCGCTTTGTTACAATAATAGATTTTATAAACTAAAAAAATAAATAGATAATAATGATAATAAAAATAATAATAAAAACAGTTTTTCACTATTTGATTCTGTATTAAAAAACGTTTAATAAAAATTTAATATCTTATTATGTTACATCATGCGATAAAATTTAAATAACACAATGCTTACAAACGGTAGAGTAAACAAATGCGAAATTGTCACAACAAGATTAAAACGGAAAATTGTTTTAAAAATTCTTATAAAACTTATTAAATATTAATTATAATAATTTAGAAAAAGGAGGGGAAAATGACTGTTGTTTGCGTATTGCTCTTTCAAACAATAAGCTTCGCCTTACCGCGTTTCCTAAAACATGACATTTAACTTGAGGTGTACGAACCGTATAATAATCAAATACAAAGAAAAGGACAACAGGGATAAAATAGAATTTTAGCAGCAAGAAACTAGGTTTATATGTAAGAAGTAAGACTTAACATCTCAGGATCGAGTATGTTCCTATCTTGCAACGTAAGCCATGCCTTTACGCATTTTTCTAAAACTTTACATTATAAAACAAAATCATTTTACATATTTGCATTTAAACCATTTAAGTTTTGCCTTCAGCAATCGATATATTAAATGCCATTGAGATTTATGCATATCAGCGTCACATATAGAGTCAAATACGAATATGCAAACCAGTTTTTTAATATTGTGTCCGCGATATAGAGGCGTGTTTTCTTTTGGAATTCTTTCACAATATTCGCCTGGATTGCGATGATTTTACGAAAATAAGAAAATATTTATAATAAACATCGAAATGTTGCTTAGAAAACAATATGAATAAAATAAAGGTAAAATAAAATAGTTTTCCGTCAGAATATATGCAGATATTTACTCACAGAGGATACTGATTATAACAAGTTACGGCCCCCTAATAATAGCAATAAAAAATTAAATATCGCTATAACTTAAAAATTGTTAGTAAAGAGATGTAAATTTAGAAACCGATATCTTTGATGATGCCTGTTCTATTCGTGCAAAAATTAATATAGGTCATATTTTATAATTTTTTCGAATATGAATTTATTAATAATTTTCATAATTGAAAAAAGGGGTTATTATTATTATTATTATTATTATTATTAAAAGTATGCATGGAATATGTTTGGGTCACTTCATTCTAAAGCATTTAAAAAAAAAAACAGAATTTGAATATAATAAATGTGTTGGAAGTTATAAATCAATGTTTGTCACATTCATTTAACATTAGCATCCCCATATTTTAACAGCTTATAACTCTATGAATTATTGAGTAAAATATATAAACTATACAATTTTCCACGATGATTTGATCCAAATAATTCAAATAAATGATGAAAAATTGGGGTTGCAAAAAATGAAGTTGATGCCAGTTTTAATATGTAGACGACCCCCTAAGCAAAATCTAACTATACCATTGTAAATTAGACGTTATTACAAATCGATCGGTACCAACCAGTCGCATGTTTCTACGACAATTTATGGCGGAATTAGGTGGGGGCGTGGCTTTTTTTTTCTCTGACTGTACCTGAACGAACCGCATGGTTACACAACGATGTGGGCGAAATGAGTAGGAGTAGTGACCAAAACTCCTTACTTATACTATTTTTACCCACCGTAATTTTTTAATAAGTTTCTTAGCGCACTGTTTGCTGTGATTAACATAGCTGCCAATGTTTTTATTTATTCCGGAGTTGTTGTTGTTGTTTTTTCTTCTTTAAAATGGAAAAAAATGAAAGAATAAAGGGACAAGAGGAACTTAAAACAGTCATGAAGAAAACAAAACTTATTATTAACAAATAAATCAACCATAACCTACAGTAGAATCACACGATTATTGAAATCTCTTAATTTTTTTTTTACATTTCCAACTAGCCCTAGATTATTTTATATTTAAAATTTTTATATTTCATACCCGGTTTTTGTCTCAGTGAATAATATTGTATTTTTTATATGCGACCGCTAAATTTAGCTTTTACAAATTTATGGATCGTCCGCGAAAACATTTTTTTGTTTTTACTCTAACAAGACTTAATTAAAAATATATATATAAGCCAGACTTTTTCCGAACTATCTTGATCTCAAAAATTGAAATATGTAGTAAAAAATAGGTGTTACTATTCGAAAATAATAATAATAATAATAATAAAGTTGATGTAGACGACACTTAAAGCAAAATTTAACTATTGCTTTTAAACTAGACATTATTACCAATTTAGTGCCATTAGCCGCACGTATATACAATAATTTGATGCAAAGCAATTTTTTTCTTTTTGCATGACTCTGCATATTCTTAAGAAAAGTATAGTAAAGTAAAGTATCTGCATATTCTTAAGTATCATCTTACCAATAAATTAAAAAATAAGGAAATAAATAAATTAAATAAATCATTACACCGAAACTAAATTCAGTTACATATTTAATAATAAATTAAAAAAATTTACACCATAAACTTTAAAAGAAATCATATTTTTATAATAAAATAAAGAAGGATTATATTGGAATTTCACCCTCAGAGTAAATTTGTTTCTTTCTCGAAAACCATCTCACGATGGGTATAGAAAAGAAAGTCGAGTGTTCAGTTAGGTAAACGGGAAAGTTGTTCAGATCTAGTTAAACAGACGATACGTTGCGCTCTTCATAAATTTTCCAGCTTGCTCTTTCTACTAATGAGCGTTTGAGGGGATTTGATCTTAAGTACTACAAGCATAAAGATCACAGAAATTGAGTCGCCGCGGTGTTTTTCTCTGCTGATGACTAATTTAAACAAACATTTTCAGGGTACTATTAATCTTTTCACTTTTAAAATCTTTCTTTTTCTTTGTCTTAAAAATAAATAAATAGAAATAATAATCTCATACTCGGAGATATTTTATTGTATATTCAACTTCCATCAAATAATAAAAGGGTAGGAATTAAATAAATATTTAAAAGTGTAGGAGTCTTTTCATTAATAAAAATATTTATCGATTACGAAATATTTTTTGCAGGAATTTCACTTCAACAATATTTTTTTTTAGTTTAATTTGCACTTTCATTTATTTTGCAAAAAATGTTTCTTCAGATATTTTTATCATTAAAAAACTAAATTGAAAACTGGTGTACACTCAATATTTAAACTTTAAAACGTCTTCACACACCATAAAATTAAAGTCAGTACAACCTGTTTCGAAAGGACGTAGATTTTTTTCTTCAGGTGCTAAAAACGTGTGGACAAAAGCAAGACTGAAAGCAGGGCGAGGAGCAACACAACTAACCAATCGGAAGCATACAGCGAGATCAATCAGTGAGAAATACAACCAAAAACATTAAACAAAAGAAACAAACACACACACACACACACACACAAAAAAAAAAAGGAGATATGGAATAAATAAATTTTATTTTAATTTATTATTTATTTATTTATTTATAATTAATTAATTAATTGTTTTTATTAATTTTTAATTAATTATTTTGTTTCATTTATTTGTTTATTTTTTAATATTATTATTATTATTAATTTATTAAGGAAATTATTTAATTGAATTAAACAATTTTTTTCAAGCTGTAGACAGCAAAGGGGAATCAGATCTTTCATTGACATTTTATCACGATTAAGGTACATAGCTAAATTTTCCAAAATATCCAGTTCGGAAACACGTTTGGCATAAAAGGTTGGTTGGATGGTTGGGTGGGTTTTACGTCGCACTAGTGCTGTGCAATGGGTAATTGGCGACGGTCTTGGACTCACCCCTAGAGATTGTCCGGAGAAATGCCATATCAATTTTGATCATCCACGGAAGGGATGGCTCTCCCGCCTCGGTGACCCCAGAGGTATAATTTTTTGATGGGAACATGAAGGACATTGCGGCCACGACAGATTTTACGTGCACCAACCACTATTAGTGTACACGACCATTTTTGACCGGCTCGAGTTCCTAACTCGCAATCTTCCAATTACGAGACCGGCGCTCTATAAGACTGTGCTACTGCGGCCCTGTTTGACATAAAAAATAAATTTGGCACGCTGAAAATTAGGTCTATGGTCAATTCCCAACAATGCTTCGCGATAGAATATTTAGATATATCTTGTTTAACAACGTACCAAGAATGTTCTCGTAAACGGCATTCAAGATTTCTTTTTGTTTGACCAAGGTAAAATAAGTCGCAGTTACTACAGGGACATTATAAATACTCCACATTTGAAGCTCGGAAACAGGGAATTTAGTTGAAGCGAACTGAAATTTATTGTCAGGTTTAAAAATAACGTGAAAATGAAAACGCTTCAAAACATTTGCTAATTTAAAACATAAGTGAGGATGAAAAGGCAAGACAACAAGTTTATCGGGTTTAATTTTAACCTCACTGGAAAGAGTAGAATTATAAACCGCTATACTGAGTTTTTTAAAAGCTTCATCAATAATAGAGGAGCTAAAACCTCTTCTGATACCAACAGACTTTAACCCCTTCCTTCTCCCTCCCGTGATATTCATGGGCAGTGACCACGCCCCACGTGTATTTTTCCTTTAACATTTTAGGGTACATGAAATCACCAGCCAGTACCAAACTGTACATATAATGTATTTGAAAATGTGTACAGAATAAATGTATATATTATTGATGTATTTATTTTCAATCCATATATATATATTGACAAAAATGTGGACTTTATGGGCGTGTCTTTGAAAAATATGCGACCGTTAAGATGTTAAATAATTAAGTTCTTTTTTAAGAGAATATGTATCAGAACAAATTTTAAAGGCACGATACACGTAAGTGTAAAAGGTGCCAATTTTTTGTTTAGCTTGATGATTGAGAGAGCTTGGGGATGGTTAGAAACAGGGAAAGGTTCCCTGTACACAGAGGAGTTAAAAGAAGAATCACATCTAGTAACTAAAACATCAAGAAAGGGAATATGATTAAAATTTTCCGACTCGAATTTAAACTGAATATAGGGATCAATAGAATTAGAAATTTAAAGAATGGCAGAAATATCAAAAAGATTTTGAACATGAATGAAAGTGTTATCTACGTAACGTAAATACGTTTCAAATTTAACACTTTTAATAATTCTTCCTCAAAATAATGCCTGTAGATATCGGCACTAATTATGCCCGGCGAAATTATTTGAGATATTTCAATGATAAATCCACTACCTAAATTTTATACGAATTGAATCATTATTGCAAATGTTATCATAATGACATATTTTCAAGTGGCTGCCACTTGGAAATTAAATGGCGGAGCAAGTTACCAAGCGAACTTATCCAACATATCTGAACCATAAGTTTCCTATTCAACTTTGGTGTGAATCAGTTTAATATTTTAAAAGCTATCGTGAAATCCCATTTTCAAGTGGCCGCAACTTGGAAACAAAATGTCGGAACAAGATGCCCAGTGAACTCATCTAAAATATTTATTAGTTCACAGTCAAACTTTGGTTCGAATTGAATTAGAAATTAAAAAGTTATCAGTATAAATTATAAATTTTCAATTGGTAGCCTGATTTCAAGCTGTCCCGCTTAGTTTGAAACATCTGCTCGCTGTTAAAAATGGCAGATGAAATTCATAAATAAAATTGTTTGAGGATCTTGTATGGTATATGTACGCATCAAAATTCAAAGAAATCCTATCTTAAATATGTTTTTTACAAAATGAATTTGAAATGTTCAAGTGGTCTGCACTTGAAAACAAAATGGTAGAGCAACTTGGTTAACAAACTTATTTCAGATGTTTGCCAGATAAATTCACTGTCCAAACTTGGTTATATTTGAAGCATTATTTCGGATGTTATCGTGATTATAAATTTTCAAATGGTAGCCTGATTTCAAGTGGCTTTGCTTAGATTATGATATCCGCCACTTTGTTTAAAATGGCGATAAAGTTCATTAACAGACTTGGTTGAGACCCTGATGTGAACTACGTACACATCAAAATTCAAATATTTTCAGGATATGCTTTTTTACAATGGGAATTTGAAACTTTTAAGTGGCCACCACTTGAAAACAATATGGCGGAGTAACCTGGTTAACGAACTCATCCAAGATATTTTTAAAATAAGTTTGGTTTTGTAAATCTAAATTTGGTTTGATATGAGACTATTTCGGGAATTATCATGATGTTAAAATTTCAAGTGGTAGACTGATTTCAAGTGGCCCCGCTTAATTTGAGTTATCAGCCCTTTGTTAAACATGATGGATAAAGTTCATGTTTATTAATGAACTGTATAAGATACATTCAACTGCCCAAATTTGGTTCGATTTGGAGCATTATTTTGTAAGTTACAGTGATTATAAATTTTCAAGTGGTCGCCTGGTTTCAAGTGGCTCCGCTTCGTTTAAGGTATCTACCACTTTGTTAAAAAATGCGGATAAAGCTCAATAAAAAACGTGGTTGAGACACTTAATTGGTCTACATATACATCAAAATTCAAATAAATTCAGGATACGATTTTTTTACAATGTGAATTTTAAATTTTTAAGTGGCCGCCACTTGAAAACAATATAGCGGAGTAAGTTGGTTAACGAACTCATCTAAGATATTTTAAAGATAAGTTTTCTGTCTAAATTCGGTTTGATATGAAGTATTATTTCGGTAATTATCATGATTTTAAAATTTCAAGTGGGCCCGCTTAATTTAGTTATCCGTCACTTTGTTTAAAATGATGAATAAAGTTCATGTTTATTATTGAACTTTATAAGGTTACATTCGCTGTCCAAATTTGGGTCGCTATGGAGCATTATTTCGGAAGTTATCGTGATTATAAATTTTCAAGTGGTAGTCTGAATTCAAGTGGCTCCTTCTAGTTTAAGGTATTCACCAATTTGTTAAAAATGGCGAAAAAATTTCATTAATAAACTTGGTTGAGACTGCTATGTGATCTATATTTACATCAAAAATCAAGCAAATCTGGACTTACTCTTTTTTTAAAACGTAAATTTGAAATTTTCAAGTGGCCGCCTCTTGGAAATAAAAGGACGGAGAAACTTGGTTAAAGAACTCACATAAGATATTTATAAGTTCGCTGTTCAAATTTGGTTCGATTTGACGTCTTATTTCGAGAGTTAACGTGATGACAAAATTTTCATTATGTAGGTAGATAGATAAACGAAGTGGTTGCAATACGCCGATTTCTGAAGAAATCAACCTAAAAACAAGTAAATCTGCTTGTTTTTTTTTTTTTTCTTTTGACGCTACTTTTTTTGCAAATTGTAAGCCTATTGGCTTAAATGTCAACTTAGCACCTATTTGCTACCAGAAAAATTTAATTGAGAATTTAATACGGGCACAGTATTAACACCATAATTGCCAAATTAAGCCGTTTTAGTCAAACGAAAAACTTAATAGAATTTTTTTATTTGGTCAGTGTCAACTGTTACCAAAAAAAAAAAAAAAAAAAAATGCAATTTTCAGGTAGCTAAAAAAGAGCCAAATTTAACAACGATGATCACCACTAATTTTTAATAATTATTTTTTATTTAAAATTTTAAAAATCTATCTTTAAAACTTTTTCTTTTTTAAAACAACTGTATCGTATTTTGTACATTGCTCTGAATAAATTAGGTTCAAAATTTCACTGTTTTTAATAATAGTCTCTTGATTACACAGGTCTATCAAAAAGAAAAAAAGAGAAAGGAAAGAAAAAGAAAAGAAAAGAAAAGAAGCAATTGCATGAATTTTTCTTCGTGAATGAAAACTTTATATTTTCGATGATGTTGCTTCCCCAAATATTCTCCATTTTATCCAACACATAGGATTGTTTTTATAAATATTAGAGGTTCAAAATAAAATTTACTAATTCAATTATATTGAACTATAAGCACATTTTTTTTTCACAATTAAGCAAGCGTTTCCTTTATAATACATTTAACCTTAGCAACCAACTTCTTAATTTAATCCATAATATTGTTAGTATTCGTCCTTTTTTTACTCCACTTTTTTCTGAAGAATACTTTTTGCTTATTTAATCATAATTATATATTGAGGGGGAAAAAAAAAGTACTCTTCAAGGAAAATGGTGTGGAAATAAAAGGCAGGAACTAACAACATTATAGAATAAATTAAGTTGGCAACTATGTATTTAAAATTTTGTGTTCATTCTTTTAGTCTGTGAAACATAATTTCTTTTTCTATCTATCAATTTTTCTTTTATTTTTTTAATGTATCTTTGAACGCACTTCCGCTTTCATCCCCTTCCATAGCTCCTACCATAGCCTCCTAAACTAGATGCCTGTCGCGTTGCTAGTAAACTTGGTAACAGTTCAAGCGGTAGGCAGCGCCACCTGGTACAGATTGTGCGACTTTTTTATTCAACAGCCCCCAATATTTTTTAAAAGTGGGAGTTCATATATATAAAAGGCAAACCGAATTGAAGAAACGTGATTATATATACCATATATCACTTCTTTATCTGATTGGTGGCAGTTGAATAAAAAAGTCGCGCAATCTGTACCAGGTTCCGCTGTCTACCACTTGAACTGTTGCCAAGTTTACGAGCAGAGCAACAGGCATCTAGTTTAGGAGGCTATGCTTCTACACTCCTCTAATTTCATTTAAAAAAAAAATATTTTAATAACTATTGCTCTAAGGAATAATAATAATAATAAATTTTTAATTGGGCTTCTGTGATCAACTGTAGGTTACCAGATTTCAGATTCTCCCATTTCACGCAAAATTGAAGTAAATGTATGAGTATTGCAAAATAAATTATCGTGATGGAACTTTCCAATTATTATTTACGGTTTTATTGAATAGAAATCTTTAACGATCGCAGTTTTTAGTGGTGGATCTGTATAAATAAAATCACAGATACTAAAAAACAAATATTAGTTATGCGCCCCTAGTTTAAAACATCTCCAACATTCAGTCCAATAATCACCAGTAATTTTGAGGCTGTTTGATATACTTGATAAACAATGAATCTTTGTTGTGAGTTAGCAAACACTACAGTTAAAAATTAGTGTTTGATTTTGATATTGAATAAAAAAGTCCCTAAAATTGGCAACATCATATTTGCCAACATTCTAATTAATATTCCGTAGTGCTGTTAATCCTGTATTTTTATTTTTTCTTCACACTAGTAAATTTTTAGAGTAATATTCGCCAAATACAATTATGGTTAAATAAGAAGAAAAATACTCTAAAAAGATACTGGTGGGAAAAAAGAAAGCGTGGCTAACAATACCATGGAATATTAACCCTTTTCAAGGGCGGTGATGCCACTACACCATCACCTAATTTAATTTTCAACTGTAAAAACTCATTCCAGAAATTTTCAGCAAAAATTTACGTTTATAGCGCTGCAGAAAAGGCTGTTTTTTTAAAATCCTAAAATTTAAAATTTCTTTTAATTTAATTTTGTTCGTGAAATCCGGTGGCAGTATAATTTAAATGTTACGAATTATTTGCGCGGCAAATGGTTAATTAGTGTGTTAACAAGTATGCAACAATGACCCGAAGCTCTGAAGATAACAAAATTGCGTCACATTTAAAATACTAAACGGGGGTGTTTACTCTCCAGTCTTTTTATTTTATTTCCCACCAATAATTACGAATTATAATTTTGGTTATATTCACTTGCTAAATTTTATTAGAAAACTGTCAATAATATCACTGATAAAAAATTATGGTAGCAAAATCTGGGGACATAAATATTCTTGACTAAAACAGCATAACCTTTTATTATTATATATTTTATATAATTTCAATTTTTATAACTCTGATCGTAAATTTATTGGCTACTAAACGTAGATTTCGATTTAGAAAACTACTTATGTAATACTTACACACTTGAGTAAATTTCCATTGCATTAAATTTTAAGCATACGTGCGCAAATATTCTTTAAGTAAAACAACAACTGACAACGAGAAAAAATAATGAAATATGACAAGGCGTAGGAAGCAAGACTGTGTCTATTTCAGGCTTCGAAGCTTCTGATATCAAGATTGTCACTTGTGGCGACAGGTATGATAATGTAAGAAGAAAAATATATAATTTACTTTCATACAGTTATATAAGTTATCGTAAATTATCTGCTTGCTTTTTTAAGAAAAAAACTTCAAAAGTTTTTTTATTTTCACCAACGGTTTGACTATTGGCTTATTTATTTATTTTTTTTAAAGTAGTTTAATGAAATGTTATCTCATTACACCTGCCAATTATTCTAGTTTAGTCCGTAATAGTGTTAAAACTCGCCTTTTTTTCACACCTTTATATTTGTTGAGCTATTCATACATATTCTGTAATAACTGAATTTGTACAATTTGGTGGTTTGAAGCACATGTTGTCCATAACATGCATCCACCTCTGCCTAATAACATGAGTAAATAATGGGGTGAGAAAATCAGCAATTGAACTGTATGCCAGAAAGGAAATAACAGATATAATAAATTAAACAAAAATTCAAATAGAAAATAAATAAATAAATAATATAAAAAGTTTTATAAAATATTTTGAGCTCATTAGAAATGAAAATACAGTTTGTTGAGAATGAGAACGGTTACAACACTTTTGGAAAGATGGTGGATAGATAGAATGTTTTTGCGTCGATTGGGAAACGTTTTATGAGTTTTTCCCTTTATTTCATTCATTTATAATTCGTTAATAATTTTCATTGTTACAGCTCGAATTTTTATACTTAAAACTGAGTATAAATAACAGATAGCATGAAGAAAAGAAAAAAAAAAAAAGAACAAATGAAAGGTTAAAGAGTAAAGTTAAAATTCGTAAGCCAGTTTTGGGTTTACATCTATTACATACCTGCCAATTACGAAATGTAAAATGTTTAGCATCCGCCTTTATTTATTTATTTATTTATTTATTTATTTATTTTTTACACCAGTCATTTTTAGTAGTTATGTTATTCTTATTTAATCGTAAGAAGATCTGAAGAGAATTACTCTAAAAATAAAGTGGTGTGGAAAAAGGGGCATTTTTACAAGGGGTTTTAACAATGTTACGCTTATTAATGAGATGTTTGGCAAGTATGCTGTTAATAGGATCATTATAGTCATATGTAGCTAGTGTGTTCAAAGCAGAGCTGATAATTTATTTTAAAACCAAATGAATATTAATATTAAGGTGCTGTATAAAATCGTTTTACTGCGGAGTGGAAATTTCTTTATAAATGTGAAAGTTTTGAATGTACCAGAGCATAGCCTTCTAAACTAGATGCATGTCACGTGGCTCGTAAACTTGGCAACAGTTGAAGCGGTAGACAGAGCCACCTGGCACAGATTGCGCAACTTTTTTATTGAAAAGCTACCAAAAACTTTTAAAAGTGACATCTGATATACATAAAAGGCAAATAGAGTCGAGGAAATGTCGACTATATATATCATATATCACTTCTTAAAATTATTGGTAGCTGTTGAATAGAAAAGTCGTGTGATCTGTACCAGGGGGCGCTGTCTACCGTTTCAACTGTTGCAGAGTTTACGAGCCACGCGACAGGCATCTAGTTTAGGAGGCTATGACCAAAGCATATCAAATCCCGTTTTGCCGAATGGTGTTACAAAAAAAAAAAAAAAAAAAAAAAAAATTAGAAAGGAGGCAAGACCTAACATTAGTACAGATTAAATTAGAATAATTGGCAGGTATATCTCCCAACTAAATACTGAAATTAATTATAAGGTAATTAATGTATTTATATATTGTAGCATATTTTAAAAATACTAGTAATTTTGAAACAAAATTAAGACTTTATTGACTCCGAAATAAGTTTTACTCACTTTTAGGTTCTTCTATTACCTTAACAATTCAGATCAGGTAGATATAATTTAAAATTAAGTGCAGGGTGTTGCGAATACTGGGACAAAATGTACAAATCTTAGTAAAATATATAAAAAAATATTATTATTATTATTATTTTCAGATTTACTAACTAATTTATTCAATCAATAACAGAAATTGTTGTTAAAGACTTTTGTTCATGAGTTTGATATTACAGTATTCTACATCTCTGTATTTTCCAGGACCACTAATTTTACATAGTAATTTCCGCCTTAATTAGCGAGGAAGCGTACAAGAGAACATTAACTTAAAAAAATTATTGGTCTTGGAAAATACGAACTTTAGGAAATCTGTAATAATAAAAGTACTACAATAATTCTTTCAAAATGTATTTTTGGGCATATTTATGATCGGTAATTAAATGCATTAGCAGTATATTTTATCTTGATTTATCCTAATTGCGACAAAATGATTACAATTTGATTCAAGTGCAGTTTGCTTTAAAATGCTTTATATATATATATATTAAAAAAAAAAAAAAAAAAAAAAATGCATTATTCCCGAGTAGCTTTTTCTGCCAGAGATAACAAGATGAAGTCGATGAAAAAGACTTAAATACAAATATATACTTTATACTGCTTATACTACTAGTAATTCAAACCTTATTCAAAGTATTCTACCCCGATTAATGTAAAATACATTTATTTTCTCGTGAGAGCTTTAGAATTCTTTAAAAAAATTTTCATTTTAAAACATACTTTACCTGTCACACAAAAATACTTTTATTTATATATATATATATTTTTTTTTTTTTTTTTTTTTTTTTTTTAAGAAAACCGATCCCCGAATTTAGGTGTTTCTCTAAAAAATATTCTATTGTATTACAAACTATTTAGTGTATTCGTGTTATACTTTGTAAGTTGCGGGTGTATATTTATAAACTAAATTTCAGATATTGTTTATCTCGTGAGAAAGTATTGTTGATGAAATAACGAATTTCTTTAAATATACGAGGGCTCTTTTTAGTCAACTTCGAATCGTGCTTCTAAATAAGCACGGAAGCATTATCTGCACGTTCTACGATTATACAGTTTTCCACTACAACTCTCTTAACCTTTGGAGACGGGCTCTTCTGAATCTCCACAGTGGCTTTGGAGCCCCTCTCTAAAGGTTAAAAACGCTCAAAACCGCTGCATAGTGGTGAGCGGCTTCTTTCCGTCTTAGAATCTTACAACCTCTGCCGTTGTTGACTTTAATCAACACCGGTTCGACTAGTGAAAGTCCCCGCGCGGATTTTCAAAGTCATGATATGCAGTCCGACTTTTGTACTTGAAAAAACATCAAATAGGGGATTGAAATATATCAACTTTTTAAACTGTTCTTGTTTTAACAATTCGTACAGAATTATCCTTTTATATAATGTATTAAATGTGTATGGAAAGACGGAATGAAATATTTATGCATTTCTTAACAGTGTATTTATGCATTTTTAAAAGATATGAAGTCACTTAATTCTTTTTTTTTTCCCTATTAATTATTTCTGGCGAAATTTGAATTAGGCGAATTGATGAATAATCCATTAAGAATAAAAATAATAAAATCTCTGATGAATTTCAACAATAATTTGTTTAAAATTGTTTTTATTTATTTATTCAGGAAATATTCATGGCAATATTGTTTATTTTATTTTTTTCCTACCATTAATTATACTGTTATAATTTTAATACGTATATTCTACATAATAAATTTATAAAAGTATAAAAAAATAAAATAATAATAATAATATTATTAAGTACAAGATAAAAAGAACTTTTTATATACCATGTTTTTAAATTTTCTGTTGAATCATATAAACGCGACCAATGGCAGCGGAAACCCGGAACAATTGGCAAAAAGTATTAAAAAAATTCATTCTACCGTGTTTTGAGCTATTATAAAAGTTTCAAATGTTTAGCTAGCTGGGAAATTAGTTTAAAATCGAATGAAAGCTTTGTAAAGGTAACGCTGTCGAAGGCAGTAGGAACCCGAAACAGTTGGCTAAAAGTATTTTAAAAATGCCTTTTTACCGTGTTCTGAACTACTCTGAAAGTTTCAGATGTCTAGCTAGTCGGGGAGTTAGTTTAATGAATTTTCTGTCGAATCATATAAACGCTGCCGAAGGCAGTATGGACCTGAAACAGTTGACTAAAAGTATTTAAAAAATGTAGTATCACCGTGTTCTGAGCTGTCCGGAAAGTTTCAAATGTCTAGCTAGTCGGCAAATTAGTTAAAAATCGATTGCAAGATTTCTACTGGACAAACAAACAAACAAGAATCGAAGTTAATAAAAACATGGTTAAAAAAAAAAAAATGATTAATTCTCCAGTAAATAACAGTTCAAATGTACAATGAATGTTCTGATAATTATTTCAGTTTGATAAAATGTTAATGCATTAAGGTGATATATATATATATATATATATATATATATATATATATATATATATATATATATATATATATATATATTGTCTTTCCTTAAGTGCAAAAATTTTTTGCACGTGATTTTTTTTAATATTAGACGGATTTATGTTCATTGAGCTAAATATTTTATCTTGACATTTCTAAAAATGTTGTGTATTCTTAAAAATTTATATAAATTTTTACTTGATTTTGATTATAATGAAGTTACAATTTAGCAAATGTTCAAAAAATTATCTGCTTCTGTTGGGTATAGTTTTATTTTGTACAGTAAGCCCCGCATGAAAGTGCTACTATAAAGTTTTACAACTAATTTGAGGCGTACAAACCTACAATCATAAAAAACGACAGTTTTTTGTGTGACGCAGCAAAGCTCAAACAAAGCTTAGCAGCGACACTTTGTTATACAGCTAGTTTTACATCAGAAGAATTTGGAAACGCCGACATTTAATATCTCAGTAAATAGGAGATATTTTGATCTGATGTTTTCAGAATAATATTTTATCTTCTGCATGATGCTATCCTGAAAGTTTCACACTTCCACATTCTATATATTTTGAGATCTGAAATTGCAATTTAAGACTTCAAAGGAAAAATGGTAATTGTGTGAGTTTTTTTTCTCGAAAACGGGTCGAAGAAATTTTATGAAATTGATATATGATATTAATTTATTTTGTCTAAGAATCGTGACGTGCTTCGTTTTTCCCAAAAAACTCTTGTTTTTTATATATTTCACTTTAAAAATGGAACTATATTACCTCGCGGATTACACTATTTTCTTTCGCATCGCTCAAAAGAAAAGATTGTAATCCGGTTTGGAATGTTCGCGGACGTATACAGTCTTCGTTTCCATTTGAAATATTCAATCTCAGATAGGTAATTTGGCTCCATCTATCGGCAGTTAGTGTCAAAAACAAACTTACAAAATAAAATAGTTTTCTTTCTTTAATATATATATTAAATGTGTTATTTATTTGGAGATTTGTATTTTATATAATATTTTTTTTTTAATCAAAATATTCATTCAATTCCATTGTTTTCAAGTTGATACGTTGTTAACTTTCAAAATTGGTTTTATTTTAAAAAGTGATTGAAACAACAAAAACATTTTTCTTTACTTTCATAAAAATGATAGATAATATCATAATCATATTTGTAATTTTTTTTTAAACTAAGTGATAAATCACTTAAACTATGGATAAAAAAAATCCTGAATAATAATAATAATAATAATAATTAATTGATTAATTTGCTCATTAAATTTCTATAATATAGTATGTAAATGAAATATTTTACAAAGATTGTAATAATTATAATATATCAAATCCAAATGTAAAATTGCATGTTTTCCGTTATTATTATTTTTTAATTTTATAAAATAATAGTGTAATGAAAAAAAAAAAAAAAAAAAAAAAAAAAAAACTCGGTTACCAAACACATAAATGCATTGGAAAAACTCTGAAAATGGAATTAAAATTAGTAAAATAAGTAATAAAATAAAATTAAGTAAAATACATCTTTATTTGACTTTAATTTAAACCCATAATATATTTTTAAAAATATTAATTAATTAATTTTGTTTTTCGCATTGTGATACTTAATTTTACGAAATAATATATTTCTGCAAAGCATACTGATAAAATAATTATACAGTGTATTAATTATAATAAAGAATTATAATAATTATAATAAAGAATTATACAGTATATTATTTTATAAATTACTTTGTTCATTAAATTTCCAGTAAAAAACTATACTAATTAAATATTTATCAGTATAAAAGTTTCACATTTTAAAGATTGTTCTATTTTTATTTATTTTTCTCTTTTAAATTAAATCTATACTTCAAAAATAATAATTATTTCTTTCTTAAATTTAACAGTAGGGAGCAGGCATGAATATAACAATAAAAGCTACTCTAGAAAAAAAGAAAACAAAATCCTCCTTTACTTGTACAGACTTATTTCTTACATATAATATTGGTATAAAATGAAATTACCATGCATCTGCAACCTTTAAATTAGAAATTAATAATACATTTCAAATTTTGTATTATTTTGCAAATTTTGTTTATTGCCTTTATTCAGATATTGCAGTTTATTGTCTTCCCTTAGTCGTTTCCGATAGATTTGGGGAGGAAGATGGGACTTTTAGAAAAAAAATATATATATATATTTATATAAGTTCCTTAAAAATGCCCCACCAGCGGCCGAGCGGTGGATGAGAGGTGCCGGATTCGATCCCATCCTGCACTCTTTCACTTAGCCGTTTATTCAGTGTTTTTCTCCGAAACTCGCTTAAATACGGACCTCGACCCCTTAGAAAGACCTCATGGAGGTCATTCTACCTATATGCCTAGGACCTAGGACCCTAGCGTAGTCAGTTGGCCTTAAAACCTACTACCAACCAACCTTAAAAAAGTATCGTTGAAGTGATTGCATTTAGAAGATTTCTCAAAGTGCTAAAAAATCCTTATCATTTAAAATTTTAATGTTAGATCTCTTAGTATACTTTTTACCCCCATAACCCAATTTTAGAGAATGAGGCAATGTCCAAAATCCCTTCACCACGTTTTAGAAAATTTTCAGGAATTCTAGCCAGGAAAAATGTGGGAACTAGGTACAGTATATTTAACCAGATACGAATAAAACTACATTCAACAAAACATTTTCTAAAAAAACGTTTTCCCGATTAAAATTTCAAAGTGGTCTAACTGATTGCCCCCCTCCTATTTTCCCCATCTGAATTAATTTTAAACCAAACAAAATCTCCCTCAGATTGATTAAGCATCTTTTTTAGAATTATCAGAGTTTCCAAAGGAGGATCTGATCCCCACCCCCATGGTGTTAGGTATTTTGGAAAATTACTGTCAAATCCTTACAACATTTTACTTTAAACATCTCCAGTTAAAAATATAACAAAATATTAATATTTTGTTCATTCAATTGGACCATTTAAAAACTTGTGTTTAATTTTTTTTAATCTAACCAAAATCTATGCGGTGAATGGAGCTCTTTAAAAACTTATTCATAACACTTTTTTACAAAAACTTTCGTAAACAAATTATTTTTTGAACATTCATTTTAAATATTCTGTTGAACTATTTAAGAAACAGATGAACCGTTGAACCAAAGAAATTGAATATTAAATAAAATAATATAAATCTCTCTCTCTCTCTCTTTTTTTTTTTTTTTTTTTTTTTTTTTTTTGTAGAAATTGTTTGTTATTTTTAAAATATACTATATTATGCCTTTGTAATGTTGCGTGTTTCCATCACACAACAAATATTCTTTCTTAAAGTTTTTTATTTATCACTTTTCATAAATTTTTAAAATTTCATTTAGTTTGTTATTTTGTTCGAGATAAAATTTAATGTGGTATGAACTATGAAACTGCACTTTTTAAGGGTTACAAACTCATTGCCATGCTCCTTTAATTTTACATTTTAATCATTAACCCCTAAAAAGTAATGATATCAATACAAAAAACCCTTAATGGGTTAAAGGTTTGTGACGCAGCACTGCACTTTATGGCTATAAGAATTAGAAATACGGGTCTTAAAAATAAAGATTTTCTTATTTGAATTTGTTTTTTTCTTCTATTTCTTTTTACAGTGTAAACGTTATTTTCAACATAAAATAATATATAACATTTACTTACCGATATACCTTTTCATTCACATCTCTTATAATATCAAAATATGTGTTTTAAAAGAAATGATATAAAATTCCAGCAACGCAGTGATGTTACACTAAATGATTTGTTTTTAAATTCAACTGCAATTATTTTGTTTTGCATATTAAAGTATATTTGCACATTGAAATATTGCTTTTAATTTTCAAATACGCAGTCAAATATATCACTTTCATTAAGTTTATATTATGTACTGAAATGTACTTATTTCAATGAATTATTTTATCTTTTGCGTCACGCTATCCAAAACTGTAAATAAAATTTATGGAATTGTTTATTTTGTGCCATCTTATCCAAATTAGCGAAATTTTTAGTTGTAGTTTTGGATAGCGTGAAGCAGAAGATAAAATAATTCATTGAAATAAGTACATTTCAGTACATAATATAAACTTAATGAAAGTGATATATTTGACTGCGTATTTGAAAATTAAAAGCAATATTTCAATGTGCAAATATACTTTAATATGCAAAACAAAATAATAGCAGTGGAATTTAAAAACAAATCATTTAGTGTAACATCACTGCGTTGCTGGAATTTTATATCATTTCTTTTAAAACACATATTTTGATATTATAAGAGATGTGAATGAAAAGGTATATCGGTAAGTAAATGTTATATATTATTTTATGTTGAAAATAACGTTTACACTGTAAAAAGAAATAGAAGAAAAAAACAAATTCAAATAAGAAAATCTCTGCATTTTTTAATTAATAGCAAAGCGTCACTGAAAATTTGATATCATTATTTTTAAGACCCGTATTTCTAATTCTTATAGCCATAAAGTGCAATGCTGCGTCACAAACCTTTAACCCATTAAGGGTTTTTTGTATTGATATACAATATACAAAAATATTGATAACAAGATTTAAACACAAATCTGAGAAAGGGTATTTAATATTCAATAAAAAGGAGATACAGTTCAAAAGCATTCCTATTTTAAGTAGTAAGTCACACCTTTATATGTTTCTCTTAAACATCAAATTATTTGACAAATTCATGATTAAATAACTGAAATTTTATCATCAAAAATCGAAACGATAAATTTCATTTATTTATATATGCTAGAGTTCTATAAAGAGTCAAACAAAATAAAATTAAGGCACAAGAAACATTTTTAAAAGTGAAGTATTGTTTCAGAAAAAGCCAGAGTGTGGGGTTTACAACTCTTTTGGAATGTCATCAAAATTTCCCGTCTGCAATGCGTTAATTTTAATAAAATGGGTTAATTTGTATCGTAAACATCGAAACCTTACTTAGAAAACAATAAATAATAATAATAAAAATAATAATTAAGTATTGGACTGAATTTGCCTAAATTAGTGTGATAAAGTATGTCCCACATAACACGATTTCCTATTGGCCAGAACGAATATCCCTCGTATACAGTACAGTACTCTACTATACTTGAAGTCTTAATTTTAAATGTGTAAGATCTATGTCTTTAAAAGTAATAAGACATATTACTTTGCTTAAATTATTTTTCCATAATAAATGTAAATTTTATGCTCGGTTAGAATTAATCGAAAATAAATAATATTGCGCTTTGTTACAATAATAGATTTTATAAACTAAAAAAATAAATAAATAGTAATAATAATAATAATAATAATAATAATGAAACAATTTTTCACTATTTGATTCTGTATTAAAAAACATTTAATAAAAATTTAATATTTTATTATGTTACGTCATGTGATAAAATTTAAATAACATAAAGCTTACAAACGGTACAGTAAACAAATGCGAAAATGTCACAACAAGATTAAAACAGAAAATTTGTTCTAAAAAAGTCTTGTAAAACTTATTAAATATTAATTATAATAATAAAAAAAAGAAAAAGAAAATGGACTGTTGTTTGCGTATTGCTCTTTCAAACAATAAGCTTCGCCTTACTGCGTTTCGTAAAACATGACATTTAACTTGAGGTGTACGAACCGTATAATAATCAAATACAAAGAAAAGGACAACAGGGTTAAAATAGAATTTTAGCAGCGAGAAACTAGGAAATGTTATTTAATATGTAACAAGAAAGGATTAACATCTCAGGATCGAGTATGCTCCTATCTTGCAACTTAAGCCACGCCTTTAGGCATTTTTCTAAAACTTTACATTATAAAACAAAAGTATTTTACATATTTGCATTTAAATCATTTAAGTTTTGCCTTCAGCGATCGATATATTAAATGCCATTGAGATTTATGCATACCAGCGTCACATATAGAGTCAAATACGAATATGCAAATCAGTTTTTTAATATTGTGTCCGCGATATAGAGGCGTGTTTTGTTTTGGAATTCTTTCACAATATCTCGCCTGCATTGCGATGATTTTACGAAAATAAGCCAATATTTATAATAAACATCGAAATGTTGCTTAGAACACAATATGAATAAAATAAAGGTAAATTAAAATAGTTTTCCGTCAGAATATATGCAGATATTTACTCACAGAGGATACTGATTATAACAAGTTACCTAATAGCCATAAAAAATTAAATATCGCTATAACTTAAAAAATGTTAGTAAAGAGATGTAAATTTAGAAACCGATATCTTTGATGATGCCTGTTCTATTCGTGCAAAAATTAATATAGGCCATATTTCATAATTTTTTCGAATATGAATTTATTAATAATTTTCATAATTGAAAAAAATGGTTATTATTATTATTATTATTATTATTATTATTATTAAAAGTATGCATGGAATATGTTTGGGTAACTTCATTCTAAAGCATTTAATAAAACAAACAGAATTTGAATATAATAAATGTGTTGGAAGTTATGAATTAATGTTTGTCACATTCATTTAACATTAGCATCCCCATATTTTAACAGCTTATACTCTATGAATTATTGAGTAAAATATATAAACTATACAATTTTCCAGGATGATTTGATCCAAATATTTCAAATAAATGATGAAAAATTGGGGTTGCAAAAAGGAAGTTGATGCCAGTTTTAATATATAGACGACCCCCTAAGCAAAATCTAACTATACCATTGTAAATTAGACGTTATTACAAATCGATCGGTACCAGTCGCATGTTTCTACGGCAATTTATTGCGGAATTAGGTGGGGGCGTGGCTTTTTTTTCCCTCTGACTGTACCTGAACGAACCGCATGGTTACACAACGATGTGGGCAAAATGAGTAGGAGGAGTGACCAAAACTACTTACTTATACTATTTTTACCCACCGTAATTTTTTATTAAGTTTCTTAGCGCACTGTTTGCTGTGATTAACATAGCTGCCAATGTTTTTATTTATTCCGGAGTTGTTGTTGTTTTTTTCTTCTTCTTTAAAATGGTGAAAATGAAAGAATAAAGAGACAAGCGGAACTTAAAACAGTCATGAAGAAAACAAAACTTATTATTAACAAATAAATCAACCATAATCTACAGTAGAATCACACGATTATTGAAATCTCTTAATTTTTTTTTTACATTTCCAACTAGCCCTAGATTATTTTATATTTAAAATTTTTATATTTCATACCCGGTTTTTGTCTCAGTGAATAATATTGTATTTTTTATATGCGACCGCTAAATTTAGCTTTTACAAATTTATGGATCGTCCGCGAAAACATTTTTTGTTTTTACTCTAACAAGACTTAATTAAAAATATATATGTAAGCCAGACTTTTTCCGAACTATCTTGATCTCAAAAATTGAAATATGTAATAAAAAATAGGTGTTACTATTCGAAAATAATAATAATAATAATAATAAAGTTGATGTAGACGACACTTAAAGCAAAATTTAACTATTGCTTTTAAACTAGACATTATTACCAATTTAGTGCCATTAGCCGCATGTATATACAATAATTTGATGCAAAGCAATTTTTTTTTCTTTTTGCATGACTCTGCATATTCTTAAGTAAAGTATAGTAAAGTAAAGTATCTGCATATTCTTAAGTATCATCTTACCAATAAATTAAAAAATAAGGAAATAAATAAATTAAATAAATCATTACACCGAAACTAAATTCAGTTACATATTTAATAATAAATTAAAAACATTTACACCATAAACTTTAAAGGAAATCATATTTTTATAATAAAATAAAGAAGGATTATATTGGAATTTCATCCTCGGAGTAAATTTGTTTCTTTCTCGAAAACCATCTCACGATGGGTATAGAAAAGAAAGTCGAGTGTTCAGTTAGGTAAACGGGAAAGTTGTTCTGATCTAGTTAAACAGACGATACGTTGCGCTCTTCATAAATTTTCCAGCTTGCTCTTTCTACTAATGAGCGTTTGAGGGGATTTGATCTTAAGTACTACAAGCATAAAGATCACAGAAATTGAGTCGCCGCGGTGTTTTTCTCTGCTGATGACTAATTTAAACAAACATTTTCAGGGTACTATTAATCTTTTCCCTTTTAAAATCTTTCTTTTTCTTTGTCTTAAAAATAAATAAATAGAAAAAATAATCTCAAACTCGGAGATATTTTATTGTATATTCAACTTCCATCAAATAATAAAAGGGTAGGAATTAAATAAATATTTAAAAGTGTAGGAGTCTTTTCATTAATAAAAATATTTATCGATTACGAAATATTTTTTGCAGGAATTTCACTTCAACAATATTTTTTTTTAAGTTTAATTTGTACTTTCATTTATTTTGCAAAAAATGTTTCTACAGATATTTTTATTATTAAAAAACTAAATTGAAAACTGGTGTACACTCAATATTTAAACTTTAAAACGTCTTCACACACCATAAAATTAAACTCAGTGCAACCTGTTTCGAAAGGACGTAGCCTTTTTTTCTTCAGGTGCTAAAAACGTGTGGACAAAAGCAAGACTGAAAGCAGGGCGAGGAGCAACACAACTAACCAATCGGAAGCATACAGCAAGATCAATCAGTGAGAAATACAACCAAAAAACATTAAACAAAAGAAACAAACACACACACACACACAAAAAAAAAGAAAAAAAAAGGGGGGAGATGGAATAAATAAATTTAATTTTAATTTTTTTATTTTAATTTATTATTTATTTATTTATTATTAATTAATTAATTGTTTTTATTAATTTTTAATTAATTATTTTGTTTCATTTATTTGTTTATTTTTTAATATTATTATTATTAATTTATTAAGGAAATTATTTAATTGAATTAAACAATTTTTTTCAAGCTGTAGACAGCAAAGGGGAATCAGATTTTTCATTGACATTTTTATCACGATTAAGGTACATAGCTAAATTTTCCAAAATATCCATTTCGGAAACCCGTTTGGCATAAAAGGTTGGTTGGATGGTTGGGTGGGTTTTACGTCGCACTTGTGCTGTGCAATGGATAATTGGCGACGGTCTTGGACTCACCCCTAGAGATTGTCCGGAGAAATGCCATATCAATTTTGATCATCCACGGAAGGGATGGCTCTCCCGCTTCGGTGACCCCAGAGGTATAATTTTTTGATGGGAACATGGAGGACATTGCGGCCACGACAGATTTTACGTGCACCAACCACTATTAGTGTACACGACCATTTTTGACCGGCGCGAGTTCCTAACTCGCAATCTTCCAATTACGATACCGGCGCTCTATAAGACTGGGCTACTGCGGCCCTGTTTGACATAAAAAATAATTTTGGCACGCTGAAAATTAGGTCTACGGTCAATTCCCAACAATGCTTCGCGATAGAATATTTAGATATATCTTGTTTAACAACGTACCAAGAATGTTCTCGTAAACGGCCTTCAAGATTTCTTTTTGTTTGACCAAGATAAAATAAGTCGCAGTTACTACAGGGACATTATAAATACCCCACATTTGAAGCTCGGAAACAGGGAATTTAGTTGAAGCGAACTGAAATTTATTCTCAGGTTTAAAAATAACGTGAAAATTAAAACGCTTCAAAACTTTTGCTAATTTAAAACATAAGTGAGGATGAAAAGGCAAGACAACAAGGTTATCAGGTTTAATTTTAACCTCACTGGAAAGAGTAGAATTATAAACCGGTATACTGAGTTTTTTAAAAGCTTCATCAATAATAGAGGGGCTAAAACCTCTTCTGATACCAACAGACTTTAACCCCTTCCTTCTCCCTCCCGTGATATTCATGGGCAGTGACCACGCCCCACGTGTATTTTTCCTTTAACATTTTAGGGTACATGAAAGCACCAGCCTGTACCAAACTGTACACCCTTGTGCAAATTAATTGAAACAAACTCGAAAAATTGATAAAACTTAGAAGAAATGCTATTTTATGTAAATTTGTACAAAATCAAAAGTTTTTAGTACATAATATGATCCCAAAGACTCTTTATTAACATTTGGGCATGATTTGGCATGGATTCAACCAGTTTTTTCCAACCGTTTATAACATTTGTGTCCTTACACCACACATGAATTAGCACTGTTATTAGCTTTTCCATAATTGTACAGTCCATATTTAACAGGCGATTCTTTAATACAGCGCAGAAATTCTCCATTGGGATGATATTGGGAGAGCTCCCAGTCCATTCCAGTGTCTCAATTTGGTTCTCAGACATGAATTTCTTGACCATTTTGGACGTATGGCACGGGCCAAAATCCTGCTGAAAAATCCCCGTTCTATTAGGGTATGGTTTCTTCAATTCTGGAACAAGCTTTTTATCCAAAATAGTAATGTATTTCTCACAACGCATCATACCTTCAATAGGCTACAAATAACAAACCCCATTGTAACCGAAACAACCCCAAAACATCTTCTTTTGAGGGTGATTATCAATTTGGTTAATGTGGCAATCCCAAATTCTTTCGCCAGGCGATCTCTGCACGGGCTGAGTGCGCTGGCCTTGGACAAAAAAATGGCTTTCGTCGCTAAATACTTTCCTTCAATTTTCGAATGTCGAATTTTTATATTTAACGCCCACAAGTACGACTTTTTCTTCATTGGATAGGTCAGAAACTGTTTCTTCATAGACTGATAGGCTGGTCGACCGGCTGCAAGAAGTCGCCTCCAAAGAGTAGATGAACTAATATTTATTCCACGCTCTTTTAAGTGCAACATTATTCTTTTGAGGGTATTTTTTACTTTGTATAAGTAGAAAGAGTCACCTCTTGGCGTCGTTTTCTTTTTTTGGCCACATTTTACTCTCCGCTTTGGAGATATGGATCCTGTTTCTTTATTTTGTTTTATGATACGGTTTAAAGTTGCATTACTAATGCCAACTATCTTCGAAATCTCTTTATAAGTCTTTGGAGTATGTTTTGAGAGAGTAACAATCTTTGCAAGCTTTTGCGGCGTCACATCCATCTCTAACGACAGTTGACTCTCAACTGATGTGATCATAGCTGGAGCTTTAATCCACAGAAGCTTCTGCGCATGCGCTCGATGACCCCACTCTGTTTGGTGGAAATTGTTGCTAGGCGGAAGGATTTATTCATCCCACCCATATTTTAACACATTTTAGTATGATTATAAAAGAATTATAGGAATTGATTTAAAATTCACGAAAAAAGTAGTTTGTTTCAATTAATTTGCACAAGGGTGTATATAATGTATTTGAAAATATGTACAGAATAAATGTATATATTATTGATGTATTTATTTTCAATCCTTTTTTTTTTTTTTTTTTTTTTTTTTTTTTTGACAAAAATGTGGACTTTATGGGCGTGTCTTTGAAAAATATGCGACCGTTAAGGGGTTAAATAATTAAGTTCTTTTTTAAGAGAATACGTATCAGAACAAATTTTAAAGGCACGATACACGTAAGTGTAAAAGGTGCCAATTTTTTGCTTAGCTTGATGATTGAGAGAGCTTGGGGATGGTTAGAAACAGGGAAAAGGTTTCCTGTACACAGAGGAGTTAAAAGAGCAATCACATTTAGTAACTAAAACATCAAGAAAGGGAATTTGATTAAAAATTTTCTGACTCGAATTTAAACTGAATATAGGGATCAATAGAATTAGAAATTTGAAGAATGGCAGAAATATCAAAAGGATTTTCAACAAGAATGAAAGTGTTATCTACGTAACGTAAATACGTTTCAAATTTAACACTTTTAATAATTCTTCCCCAAAATAATGCCTGTAGATATCGGCAAGAATACGAGGTAAAGGATTGCCCATACTTAAACCATTACACTGCTTATAACATTTGTTATCAAATTCAAAAGTAGTTTGGAAAGTACAAAGTTTAGTTAGATTAACAAATTCTTTGATTTCAATGTCAGAATAATGAAATTCGCGTAACCATTTTTCTAAACAATTAAGGACACCTTCAGTGGGGACATTAATAAATAAAAACTTTACATCAAGAGATAACATTGAGTAATTTTCAGAATTTAGATTATTTAACTTATAAACAAAATTATAGGAATTTTTTATAGTTTGACTATTAGTGCTGCATAAACATAAGTGCCAATATTTTAATTTATTCCGGAGTATTTTTAGCTCCTCCTTTATTACGCACCACTTTATTTATGGAAATATTTTCTTCAATACAGAACTTCAATAAAAATAAGAAAAAATTTTCCTTAAAAAATAAGTGGTAGGAAAAAAAGGCCGGGCTAAAAATACTCCACAATAAATAAAAATGTTGGCATCTATGACATAAAGGAGAAAATACAGAAGCAAAAAATTTAGAGAGAGGATAATTGGCAGTACCAATGTTCGAAACAACCCCCTTAGACCGATTGTTTCGAACACTGGTACTGCTACTTATCCTCTCTCTAAAGTTTTGCTTCTATTTTTTCCCCATTATGCTCCTTTATTTATTTATTTATATTTTATTGATTTATTTTGTGTGTATGTGTTTGTTTCTTTTGTTTCCTGTGTCTTAGTTGTATTCCTCTCTGATTGTTTTTGCTGGATGTTTCCAATTGGTTAGTTGTGTTGCTCTCCCCCCTCTGGATTTCGCCCTACTTTCAGTTTTGCTTTTGCCTCCAAGGCAGTAGCACAGGTTTTTTTTTTTACAGCTGAAGAAGAAATGCCACGTCCTTTCGAAACCGGTTGTGCAGGCTTTAATTTTATGGTGTGTGAAGACATTTTACAGTTTAAATATTTTTAAAATTATTTCAAGGCGAATTTTTAAAACAACAGAAACATATGAGATTTAATAATACATAATTCAAAATCCTGTTTATTAACATTTTGTCATTTTCTGTAAGCAGGGATGGAACACTGGCGCAGAATTCATACCGGAATCTGCGTAAGAAATTTCTCTACCTATAATAACGTTGATTTAAGAGGTAGAAAATTTTCTCACATTGATAGTGGTATGAATTCTGCGCCCGTGTTCCATCCCTGCTGTAAGTTATTATTATTATTATTATTTTTTTTTTTTTTCACATCAAATACTTTGCATGAAAGGTTCAAATTGATAGAAAGTAAATAGAAAATACATTTAACATTAAATTATGTACTTTTTTCAATCCTAAATATAACACTGCTTATTACTATTTCCAGTTACTATAAAACATTAAGGAAAGAAATAAAATAAAATGAAATATTTCAGTTTTAAATAACATTACATCATCATCAATAAATATTAAAGAAAATAAATTTATTTTAATTTCACTTCTATATATTAAATTATATAAATTATAGATTAAGAGTAACACAAAAATTACTTACAATTCTTCCCGATAAGTATTTGCGATACTATCACCTGTATTAAATCAGAATTTTATTGGGTTAAAAAATAAATAAATAATTTAAATTTAAAATCTTAAAAACTGAGCAAATAAGCTAATCTTTATCTCTAATAAACATTAAGAGTATCAACTTATCTTTCTAGACTCTCCCCTTCCTCCCTGTTACTATTTACAATTTTATTATTAACATCTAATTTAGAAGTTGTCAGTTGTATGTGAATTTAATTTTCAGTATTATATCTAAGTATTGTACCTATATAGATGTAAAAACATTTTACTTTATTTTATAGCTTTTCTAGTCATATCCATGCTTTCCACTGTTAAATAAAGTGAAGTAAAAAGAAAGCATTAATTTACTTCTAGGTACTTCTAGGTTTAATATATTCTAAGTATTATGCATTATATTTTATGGCTGCAAAAAAGGATTTTCTTTATTCTTTTATGAAAAGTAAATAAATAATATTATAATCAAATGATAAACGTTTGTTATTTATATAAACATATTCAAATAAGCAGCAGCTCTCAAAATGAGATTAAACTCCTTAATTATGCATGACGTTTGCATTGAAAATCGAATTGAAACTGATGTCCAAAAACATTTTACACTAGACTGCTTGATTAAAACATTTTTCTATATTTTAAATATTAAATCTCCGCCCTTTTCTTTCCATTAAGAAATCCATACCACTTTTTTTTTTCTTTTAAAGAACTGGTTTTTTATTTTATTAGTTATGTATTCTAGAAATTTTTTCTGTAAATACAAAGTAGTGCGAAATAAAGGTGGGGCTAAAAATGTACCGGAATAAATTAAAAGGTTGGCAACTTTGTATATCTGCCAATAATTTAATTTATTCTGGAGTACTTTCAGCCCCGACTTTACTTCACACCACTACATTTATAGAAAAATTTTCTTTAATACATAACTTCGGTAAAATAAGAAAAAAATACTTTTAAAAAAATGAGCGGTACAAAATAGAGATGGGGCTAAAATTACTCCGTAATAAATTATAATATTGGCAGCTATGCATATAGGGAAGTGTGGGGCTAGTTGTCACAAGGGTAAGAAGTAACATGAAATTAGCGAAATAATTTGTAACAGTTGTGATTAAATATTTTTATAAACGTAACTCTTATGAAGCGCTTTATAATGGTGCACAATCGGTGCTCCACAAAAATGGTTAATGAGAGGTACTGTGCACGTGTTTCATTTTAGCTAGTTAGTGAGGGGGAAAAAATTCGTAAATTTTAATTAAAGGTATATTAATTTATACTTTAACGAAATGTTTATGGCTATTTATTTATTCTGTGCATTGAGTTAAAAAAATGCATATTTAATTTTTGTATAAATCGTTATATATTTTTTTTTTATAAATAAACAAAATGACTAGAGTCATTCGAAAGGGAAAGTTGTAACATGTTAGAGGAGTTGCTTGTGACGATATCTACAGCCAGAGCTCGATGTCTCCGCCCATTTTCAGGAAACTTTTAGAAATGAAAAAATCTTGGCTTCTTTGCCACTACTAAATTTATACAGAAATATTTTTTTTTTGTTTTTATATTATACTGCCGTGATTATTTAATCTCGAATTAAAGAATACTACATAAAAAATAGTAATTTTAAAAATGCATTTTCTCATCAATGAGAGTGTTCTGAAAAAAGGGCGGAGAATTCGAGCTCTGCTAAACCCTCTCTATCGCAGAAGAATGTATATAATGCTCAATTTTCAAAATGTGAGCAAACATTAAATGCATGAGAGGGAACGAAATATCATTTGCTTGAATTAATTTCAATTCTGACATTTTGTATTTTATAACGCACATATGTTAAGTAATTCCCTGTTATCAATGTCGGATAAAAATATTGCCATAGATTCAACATTTGACAAAAATTCAATGCAGAAAATTTTAATTTATTTTCGATGCAGTTGAATATTGAAGAAAAGGTACATATCACAGAGCTCTCTTAGCGACTTTTCTTTTAATACTTACTGTACTTATTTTTCATAGCATAATTGGCAATAGAAATTATGTTTTTTGAGCGTTGAGAAAATTTATATTCAAATCTGTGTACAAGCAACTATGCAAGTTAAAAGATGCTGATGTTATATAAGGAGAAATTTACAATAGAACTTATTACTATTATAACCTATTCTCTATCTTTATCAACATAGTAGGCATAAATATTATTTTTTTTTAATCAATACACTATGAACAGTAATTAAATTCTTGTGTGAAGAACGCGCACAATAGCATATTTATATTAACACTTGCGTGACCGCTGACGTACATTCACGTCTTTTAAAAATCTGTAACTCCATCAGTGGGCGTTTCTTTTGCAATTCATATGCCATTTATTTCTAAAAAATATATATGCAATATTCATATTTGTACAACCAATATGCTATGGATATAAATACTTTGATTAGAAAAAGTTTAATTATAGCGTCTATCCATTTGTAATATGAATCTGAATATAGAAAATTTTGTTCTAAAATAGTGTAATTTAGGAGAATAACACCCACAGGCGGACCTTACTGTCAAAAGGATAAAAAACATGCGGTCGTGAAAGTGTTAACACAAGGGATGGAACCTGCGATTGCTTAAGAAATTTCTGTTCAATAAGGTCTCGTACAACGCGGTGGCAGAGATGACAAATAAATAAAACAATTTTTTTTTTTTAACTCCGTCAAATTTTTTGAGTACCAATCTATTGGTTCATACCAGTGATACCAGATGGTCGAAAATTATTTCTCCAAACAGGTCTTCAAATTTCCCCAAATCAGGGTTTTTTTTTTTTTTTCGAAAAAATCCCCAACTTGATTTCTACTAAAAAGGGAAAATAAAAATTTTTTCAAAAAGAAAATATCAAGCAGGCAATTCATGAAGGCAATTTTTGAAAAAATCCCCAAGTACAAAAATGTATTATAATCCCCTCTAATCAGTCGGTGCTGTTGGCAACACACGGAGAGGCAAGGGTAGAAGTTAAAAACCGAACATTGTGAACCGAATACAACTTATTATTAAAACAGAAAAATTAATAAATTAATATAAAATAAACCAATAATATATTGTATATGTGTAAAATTATAGAGAAATTGTAATATGTAATTTTAATATAATTTTTAATAAAACTCAAATTTTGGGATATTCCACTCAAAACTCGAAATGTCCCTACACTGACGATAAAAGTTCCTACTTTAGTGAATAATCGTGAAAAAATTAGGAACAAAAACATAATCCATGCGTAATTCCTTGAAATTTCTTACAAAATTAACAAAATGTCCCTATGAATTTAAAATTTGTCCCTACATCATGAATAAAGTCCCTAGTCATAGGGATAAATCATTACGTTGCCAACATTGACAGAAAGTTTAAGAACTCTTCAGATTTGTCCCCAAAAATTTTAGAATTCCCCAAAAAAGTCCCCACAAATTTTGGTCCCCAAAATTGTCCCCAGAAGCCTAAAAAATCCCCAAAATGGCGACAAAATCTCCAATCTGGCATCACTGGTTCATACTAAAGCCCCTAAATAAAATAATAGGCCGGCGCATCACCACCATTGTTTTGCCTCCGAAGAGGACAGCATTCCCGCTTGGCTTCCTTATCGCTTCCCTTATGATTTTAAGAAATCTTGATCTGAAGCTAATCCGGTCAAGAGAAGAGCAATAAGCAACAATAATATTCCTAAAAACACATTTTTTCCACATCAGGGTGTCATTTTATTCTGAGGATATTCTATGGATGTACTGAGGAAAGATGTGTTGTTAGGGCGGTTTCTGTTTCTTTTACAAAATGTCGCCAAAACTCAAATACCCAGTAATAGAAGGTTTGTGAACATTTTATATTGACTTCTTGAATGATTATATCAGTTTATCGCTAAACAAACTTCCATATCATAGTTTACTTAGCTAAAATTATGAAATATAATAAAACAAGTTACTCTAAAGTAACGTAAGACGATAAAAAAAAAAAAAATGTTTGTCGTTTGCTTGTCAGAGAAATGCGCTGGGTACATGTGGCAACCCTAAGGCACCCTAAGTCAACAAAATGCCTGATGCGCCAACTCGTATATATAGGAGCCTTAGTTCATACACCCGATTTAGTTTTTCATATAAAGCAGTTGCTTTGATGCAAAATTAGTGGTGTTGAAATATAAAATTGTATTATTCATGAAGCAAACTTGCAACCGCGTTGTATGAGACTTTTCAGTTATATTTAACATCGCCGATTTCAGAAGTAGAAAATTTCGTTACAGTAACAGTCGTACGAGCTCTGTGCCTGTGTACCGTCCCTGCAACACGCATACAATATGCTATAATAAGTGTACTTTAATGAGAAGTTATTCCGGTATGAATTCAAGATTTCACTTTCGTTAAAAAAGGCGAAAAATTCTATCCCTGCATTTAGAGTCTAAACGCAGGGATAGAATTTTTAGAGCCGGATTCGCATGAATGAGCTTAGTTGCTGAGCCACTAATTAGCCACTAAAATAGCTGTAGCTCCGGTATTTGTTCGATTTTTAAACTTTTCTGTTCAGGATAAACTCACAGAGGTCCAAATTTATACAAAATGAAAGGTGACTTTTTTTTTTTTTAAATCTATTACAAAATATCTATTTAAAGATTACTATAAAACATGAATTTCCGTACAATAAAACTGGCACAGCAGTTCTCAAGTGAATAAATTACGCTTTTCTTGCTCCTTGGAACATTTCATATATATTCTTCAATGATGTAACCGCAAAATTACCATTTGTTGTCAAGTGGTTTTTCTTTTTCTTTCTTTTTTTTTCTTTCTTTTTTTTTTCTACGGGGCTGAGCCATATTTCCTACTAAAGTAAGGCAAAAATAGTCATAAAGCAGAGAAAGCTACATTGAAATCTTTGTATTTGGTTGAAAACAGTGAAGTGTCTTTATTGTGGAAAACAATCTTTATATTAAGTTTATAATCAACTTTAAGTTATAATATTATATTAAGTATTACAATAATTTTATATTATTTATCATTTACATTTATGATATTAACATATTATACAGCATAAACAATATTTATTTAACTGCCTAATTTAATTCATTAAGGCTGAGGTAGCGATGTCTCTGTCGAATGATTTATTTTAAATATTATATTCGTTTGTAGAATAATGAAGTACATTCATAGTTAACTTGGTATTAAGATGCCTCAAGCGTAAGTCTTCCATGGGAAAAAGAAACATACCAGTTTTATGGAAACGCCGATTTAGCGATATTGTGACTGCGTGTGCATCCACTTGCGATTCGCGTAAAATAGCTAAGAGATAGTCGTAAGAGAATAAAACAACGCAAAACAAATTATGCTTTATTTACTCTGTAAGACAGAAATTACGCACTACGGGAAGCTCAATGAGGTACCGGAATCCGAACTTTACATCGCGTGACATAAATTACACTGTGTGACACATTACTAGTGAGACTTAGGAACCTGGCACTAGTTGTGATGTAAGCAGAGCCTGATTAAGGGTGAGGCACTCTCTCACCGACATATTTTTACAATTATTTTTTACTTCATGTCATAGATATTCCACGATTAGACGAGGAAATAATTTTTATAAAAAATGAACGGTGTAAAACAATCTAATTTACTCACCGTTATTAGACACCAGAATTCTTTTAAAATAATTTTTAATGAAAATCTTTTGTTTATTATAGCAGGAAAGTATTTGTTAAAAAATAACGGTGTAAGTATAAATAATGTGTGCCTCAGTCTTAATCAGGCCCTGGTTGTAAGTTTATAATGGTGATAGATTAAACTGGGATCAAATGTCTGGAGGGAGTGCCTTCTTCGGGGTCTTTCTTAGAGTTCTTAGAACATATATTAATGCGATTTATAGAGAAAACCATGAAGAATTAAAAAAAAATTGGCCCGATGAACGCCACATATGCTCGATTCCTTGTAACTCCCTGCTACGGAATTCTACAGAGAACTTTTCGGCGGCTAGTTGGGTTTAGTTTACAAGATTATTAGTTTTAATCAAAATGCGTGATCAAGTTTTAGAATTAGATATTTTTGAATATAAGTGCCAAAAAGTTTTACCTTAATACTTGTGAAACTCTAATCCCAATGGCTCAAAAATTATATAAAAAAAAAAAAAGGGTTCGCTGAGAAAATGAAGAACAATTTTCAAGTAACGATTAATAATTGAATATATGTATATATATATATATATATATATATATATATATATATATTTAAGAAAAATAAAATATATTTTCCTCTTAAATACGATTTATAAATCAAAACAAGTATATATATTTATAATATATTTATATATATATATATATTATATATATAATATTTATAATATAAAAAAGGTTTATATATATATATATATATATATATATATATATATATATATATTTATATAAATGAAATAGTTTATAAGTTACTTTATCAGTCAAAACGTAAAAAATTGAGGCATATAAACTCTGCGATATTTAACCCCTTAACGCGCGGTGTCCTTGCTGCGAGGACGCAAAATTTAAGATCCAGCTGCAAAAATTCATCCCGGAAAATTTTTAGCAAAAATTTACGTTTATAACATATCAGAGAAGGCCGGTTTTTTTAACCTTAAAATTTAAAATTTCTTTTAGTTTAATTTAGTTCATGAATTCCGGTGACAGCATAATTTAAATCAACCGAATTGTCTTGCGCCGCAAAGGGCTAAATACTAAAATACTGAAAAGGAGATTAAAACAAAAATTTAGTGGTGTGAGATTCAGAGATAAAGTGCAGGTCCATACAAACGTTAAGTGGTCTTTAGCGCGATCTAATTGCAAAATGAGCTCCAAACCGTGTAATAACATTAAACAGAACTTGAGACGAGGGATTACTAAATAAATAAAAAAATAATAATAAAAAAATTCAAAAATTTACTGCTACGGAGATATGTGGCACTATTTTTCTAAGTGAAGTTTTTCTCGCAGGCAAAATAGCGCATTAAAATAGCGCAAAATAGCGCACTAAAATAATATATGGTTAAAAGCAATGCTTAAAATGTGAGCAATCATCAGTTTCAAATTATAAATCCCGAAAAGACACTGTTTTGTTAGCTTTAACTAACAAAACAGTGCCACATAGTCACCTAACGGTAAATTTTGGAATCTTTTTTTCTTTAACGAATGAATTTATTTATGCCAAACTTGTAATTCGATAGCACTACAGAAGATTGTAATCACTGTCAGTTCAATTGTAGCTCCTTTACATTTAAATGGATATCACAGAAAATAAGCAGTATATTTGTATTCCCAAATAACAATTCTTAAGTAGACCTGCAATGACAGATATATGGCACTTTACGTGCAAAATATATGCGACATATATCCGCGATCATATACTGCTGTCACTTATTTTATTCTGCTCCCTAATATAATGCATTCATTTCAATTTGGGTAGCTCTGTATATTTTTAGTAAACTCAGGGATGGAACACGGGCGCAGGATTCATATCGGTATTTGTTTAAAATATTTCTCTATCTATAATATCATTGACATAAGAAGTAGAAAATTTTTGTTACATTGATAGTGGTATGAGTTCTGCGCCCGTGTTCCATCCCTGTAAACTGTATACACACCACACCGTGAACTTAAATTTACCACCGTAGGAAATACACATAACATCATTTTAAATGTACAGTCAGAAAAAAAAAAAAAAAAAAAGAAAGAAAGTGATTGGTACCGATCGATTTGCAATTACGTCTAGTCTATAACAGTATAGTTAGATTTTGATTAGGGGGTCGTCAACATATTAAAACTGTCATCAAATTAATTTTTTTTTTCAACGGCAATTTTGTCTGAATCTGTGACTCTTAACCTGGTCCTCACGGCCCTTTCATGATGATAATGGGGGTTTTGTCTGGTAGTGAAGTAATCTCACTTTCTTTATTTTACTTGACTTTTTGAAAAATTAAAATAGATTTTTTTTCCCCGTAGTATACGCAAAATAATACAATCCTACTACGTAATGGGCGGTTTTAAAATTCTACTATTAACACAGATACAGAAGTGGACGGTGGGTCTAGAAAGGCTTACTACCATTAATCTAAATCTTCAATTGAAGAGGTCAAAATGTTATATTACTCTATTTAAAAAAAAAAAAAAAAAAAAAAAGTCCTAATAAATATGATCTGTACGCATCGGTTATTCTTTTTTAATAGGATCTAATTAATATTTTTGCCTTTATATTTAATAAGAATATTTACGTTAAAGAATTTTGAAAAAGCAAATTCTAAATTTTATATTCAATAAAAATAAAATAAAATAGAATAAGAATAAAAAATATCATTTTTTAATCAGAATTAAGTTAAATACCTATCATTACTTTAGGGGAAAAATATAAAATATTTAAATTTCCTAAATTCCATGACTTCACAAAATATGCATAAAATTTGCCTAACATATATATAATTTTTCTTTTTAGTTTCTTTTTTTTCTTAATACAATTTATACGTTAAGTCTGTATTTTAAAACTTTTTATAAAAAGAATATGGATTATAATGTTAATTTAAGTATTCAAAAAAAAAAAAAAAAAAAAAAAAAAAAGTTTGAAATTAAATAAAAGTTAATTTCTTTGTGCCACACTTTTTTAATAATAATATTTTGTGATATACACATAAATGAAGCTTTTCGAATGCAGAATTTTATAATTTCATTATCGATTATTTTAAAGATGTGCTTTGATTTAATTAATATCAAGAGAAATGTTCGATGCTCTCGCGTATATATATATATATTTATCGTATGAACACAAATAAATAAGTAAAAATAGAATTTTATTACCAATGATACATTTAAAATGTAGTCCTCTATATAATTATCATTCTAAGCATACTTGCCATATGAACCGTACAATATTTAGTATCCGCCTTTTTTTTCACATCAGTCATTTTTTATAGTAATTATTTAATTGTAACAACATTTGAAGAGAATTACTCTAAAAATTAAGTGGTGTGGGGAAAATGGCATTTTTTCAAGGGGCGTTAACAATTGTACTGTTATTAATGAGATGGTTGGCAAGTATGTTCTAGGTTAACAAAAGATTGTTACATTGCAATTTCTTTCTTTCTTTCTTTCTTTCTTTTTTTTTTTTTTTTTTTTTTTTTAAGAAAGAAAGAAGATGATGATGAGGGAAGATCAAAACGAATAGAAGGCATATTAAGCGTTAATATTTAATAAAGAAGCATCACAAAACTGGCGTTGTAAAAATTATTACTTACAAACTTTGAATAAACACCATAAAATGCAATAAACTCGCAACAATTGTTTCGGGTCGAAAAAACCACGACCCTTCATCAGGCGAACAAAGTAAGCACGAGTGCTGCAATCAAAGCGGCAACGCACAAAATCGTTTAAAATGAAAAGAAAAAGTATATAAAGTAGAAACTAAATATAGCTACTGGTGTGAGTAGAATTGTACCAAAAAACAAGGAAATAAATAAATGGGTGAGATTAAACACATAACAATCAAAGGATAACCAAAATTAAACTAAAATCTAAGTTACGTGAGTAATTTCCAAGCATCAGAGAAGAAAGGAGTGGAAGAAATATCATTAACAAGATTTTTCGAATTTTTAAATATGTAAAATGCTTCATGAATATCCAAATGGGAGGAACAGACAGGAGATGAAATTATGTTAGTTTTGGAAAAATCAAAGCGATGACCTTGAGACCAGCAGTGGGAAGCAATAGAAGATTTGGTAATCTCTTCATTACGAACATTCCGACGGTGCTCATTTATTCTGTATTTCAAACGCCTCCTAGTTTGACCAATATAACCTAAGTTGCAGGACGAACACGGAATTGAATAAATTCCAGAACGGTTTTCGGTGGGAATGGGATCCTTAAGAGAAGATAATTTAATTTTATTGACGGGTTTGTAAATAACTTTGAAACCAAACGGTGAAAGAATTTTAGAGATTTTAAAAGAGAGTGAAGAATAAAAAGGTAAAACAACTGGGATGAGACTTTGATCGTTTAATTTGGGAGCAGAACGTTTAGGATTCTTAAATTTATATAGAGCTTTATCGATGATAGATGGGTTATAGCCACGAGAGAGAGCTAGAGATTTTAAATAACTAATTTCTTTCGAAAGATTAGACGGATCAGAACAAATGTGTAAGGCACGGTAAACATAAGTGTAAAAAGCAGACATTTTTTGTTGAGGGGCGTGGTTAGAGAGAGCATGCGGCGGCAAAGAGACTGAGAATGGTTTTCTAAAAACAGAAGTTGAGAAACAATCCTTTTCTTTATTCACAAGAACGTCAAGGAAAGGCAAAGAGCAATCCTGTTCAACCTCAAAAGTGAATTGAATGCATGGGTCAATCGAATTGACCAAAGAAAGTAAATTGGACAAATCGACGTCAGGGGAGACAAGAACGAAAGTGTCATCCACATATCTAAACCAGTGAGGAAATTTATATACACCGAAGAGTTTTTCTTCAAAATAGTGCATATAAATGTCGCAAAGTAAAGGAGAGAGAGGACTACCCATGGCCATACCATCATTTTGGGAATAATAAGTACCATTAAAAATGAAGGCAGTTTGCCTGATACACAAATGAACTAAATTTACAAGCTCCTCAATTTCAATAGAAGAATAATGGAATTCACGTAGTCTTCTCTCTAAACAAACCAGAGCACCTTGAACCGGAACATTTGTAAAAAGTGACTTTACATCTAGAGAAATCATAGTATAGTTAGATGGAGAGATGCATTTAATTTTGTTCACAAAATCATACGAGTTTTTTACAGTATTAAGATTAGTAGAAGTAAGATGAGAAAGAGAGTTTGAAAGAAATCGAGCAAGATTATAAGAAGCCGTACCAATATTAGATACGATAGGTCGAAAGCAGAGAGTGGGTTTATGAATTTTCGGAAGTGCATAGAAACGAGCACAATTGGCAGCAGAAGGAATTACCATGCGTTTGGTATAATCATTAAGAATAACGGAATTTTTAACGTGGTGTTTGATTTGATCAAGATGATCATTAGAAGGATCTTTTTTAAGTTTCGAATATGGACCTGAAGTAAGCAAGGACTCAACATGGGAAATATAATCCGATTTGTTGAGTAGAACAGTTTGTCCCCCTTTATCAGATCTTGTGACAATTAAATCGGGGGCGGAGTTTAATTCAGAGAGGGCGGATTTTTGAGAAGGAGTAAGGTTAGACTTTTGCGGATGATTATTGGTGGAAATAATGTTTGATAAAATGAAACGAAGAGACTCTAACTGGCCTGGAGAAATTTTACTATTTTTAAAGGAATTTTCAATCGGAGCGATCAAATCCGGAACGGAGGGTCTCGAAGTACTTCGAGACCCTCCGTTCCGGATTTGATCGCTCCGATTGAAAATTCCTTTAAAAATAGTAAAATTTCTCCAGGCCAGTTAGAGTCTCTTCGTTTCATTTTATCAGCGTACTTCGAGACCCTCCGTTCCGGATTTGATCGCTCCGATTGAAAATTCCTTTAAAAATAGTAAAATTTCTCCAGGCCAGTTAGAGTCTCTTCGTTTCATTTTATCAAACATTATTTCCACCAATAATCATCCGCAAAAGTCTAACCTTACTCCTTCTCAAAAATCCGCCCTCTCTGAATTAAACTCCGCCCCCGATTTAATTGTCACAAGATCTGATAAAGGGGGACAAACTGTTCTACTCAACAAATCGGATTATATTTCCCATGTTGAGTCCTTGCTTACTTCAGGTCCATATTCGAAACTTAAAAAAGATCCTTCTAATGATCATCTTGATCAAATCAAACACCACGTTAAAAATTCCGTTATTCTTAATGATTATACCAAACGCATGGTAATTCCTTCTGCTGCCAATTGTGCTCGTTTCTATGCACTTCCGAAAATTCATAAACCCACTCTCTGCTTTCGACCTATCGTATCTAATATTGGTACGGCTTCTTATAATCTTGCTCGATTTCTTTCAAACTCTCTTTCTCATCTTACTTCTACTAATCTTAATACTGTAAAAAACTCGTATGATTTTGTGAACAAAATTAAATGCATCTCTCCATCTAACTATACTATGATTTCTCTAGATGTAAAGTCACTTTTTACAAATGTTCCGGTTCAAGGTGCTCTGGTTTGTTTAGAGAGAAGACTACGTGAATTCCATTATTCTTCTATTGAAATTGAGGAGCTTGTAAATTTAGTTCATTTGTGTATCAGGCAAACTGCCTTCATTTTTAATGGTACTTATTATTCCCAAAATGATGGTATGGCCATGGGTAGTCCTCTCTCTCCTTTACTTTGCGACATTTATATGCACTATTTTGAAGAAAAACTCTTCGGTGTATATAAATTTCCTCACTGGTTTAGATATGTGGATGACACTTTCGTTCTTGTCTCCCCTGACGTCGATTTGTCCAATTTACTTTCTTTGGTCAATTCGATTGACCCATGCATTCAATTCACTTTTGAGGTTGAACAGGATTGCTCTTTGCCTTTCCTTGACGTTCTTGTGAATAAAGAAAAGGATTGTTTCTCAACTTCTGTTTTTAGAAAACCATTCTCAGTCTCTTTGCCGCCGCATGCTCTCTCTAACCACGCCCCTCAACAAAAAATGTCTGCTTTTTACACTTATGTTTACCGTGCCTTACACATTTGTTCTGATCCGTCTAATCTTTCGAAAGAAATTAGTTATTTAAAATCTCTAGCTCTCTCTCGTGGCTATAACCCATCTATCATCGATAAAGCTCTATATAAATTTAAGAATCCTAAACGTTCTGCTCCCAAATTAAACGATCAAAGTCTCATCCCAGTTGTTTTACCTTTTTATTCTTCACTCTCTTTTAAAATCTCTAAAATTCTTTCACCGTTTGGTTTCAAAGTTATTTACAAACCCGTCAATAAAATTAAATTATCTTCTCTTAAGGATCCCATTCCCACCGAAAACCGTTCTGGAATTTATTCAATTCCGTGTTCGTCCTGCAACTTAGGTTATATTGGTCAAACTAGGAGGCGTTTGAAATACAGAATAAATGAGCACCGTCGGAATGTTCGTAATGAAGAGATTACCAAATCTTCTATTGCTTCCCACTGCTGGTCTCAAGGTCATCGCTTTGATTTTTCCAAAACTAACATAATTTCATCTCCTGTCTGTTCCTCCCATTTGGATATTCATGAAGCATTTTACATATTTAAAAATTCGAAAAATCTTGTTAATGATATTTCTTCCACTCCTTTCTTCTCTGATGCTTGGAAATTACTCACGTAACTTAGATTTTAGTTTAATTTTGGTTATCCTTTGATTGTTATGTGTTTAATCTCACCCATTTATTTATTTCCTTGTTTTTTGGTACAATTCTACTCACACCAGTAGCTATATTTAGTTTCTACTTTATATACTTTTTCTTTTCATTTTAAACGATTTTGTGCGTTGCCGCTTTGATTGCAGCACTCGTGCTTACTTTGTTCGCCTGATGAAGGGTCGTGGTTTTTTCGACCCGAAACAATTGTTGCGAGTTTATTGCATTTTATGGTGTTTATTCAAAGTTTGTAAGTAATAATTTTTACAACGCCAGTTTTGTGATGCTTCTTTATTAAATTTGTTGCTATTTTGGGCTTTTAGCATCGAGTAAGTAATTTTGCGAGTGTCTCCTTTTTCTTTTTCTTTTTATTGTTGTTTTGTTAATTTATGCTATTTTCTTCTCGATTTTGAGCCTCTCATTTCATATCTTCATTTTACCGTTTGTGTTCTACTTGTTTAATTTTTTCTCTATCTTTTTTTGCTCCTCCCCCTTTTTATTCGTTTTAACTCCGCCTTCTTTAAGTTTCGAGTGTTGAATTGTTAATTTATGCTCATTTCTTCCCATTTTTGAGCCTCCTATTTCATATTTTTTTATCGATTGTTTTCTAATTAATTATTACATTTTTGTTTTAAAACTCCCCCCCCCCTTTCTTCGTTGAAACTCCGCCTTCTTTAAGTTTTGACTTGTTTTATTGTTAATGTTTGCTATTTTCTTCTCAATTTTGAGCCTCTAATTTCATATTTTTTATCGAGGATTTTCTAACTGTTTAGTTACTTTTTTGTAATTTGTATTTACAGTTTTGTATCTTTATACTCCTTCCCCCCCCCCTTTTTTTCGTTTAAACTTTGCCTTCTTTAAGTTTTGACTTGTTTTATTTGTTAATTTTTGCTAATTTCTTCTCATTTTTTGAGACTGTCATTTCATATTTTTTATCGATTTTTCTATTTGATTAATTACATTTTTGTATTTTAACTCCCCCCTCCCCATTCTTTTTGTTTAAACTCCGCCTTCTTTAAGTTTTGACTCTTGTTTCTGTATATGTTTTTAGCATGAGTTCTTCAGAGATTAATCGTTTCAAACATCTTCGTTTGAAACGTTCTCGCTATCTCAATCATTTAAATTTTCTTCTTAGATGTAAGCGTGCTCGGATAATTCCTAAGTTCATAGACATCAAGTACAATCTTCCTGCTTCTCTTCGCATTAAAAATGCTTTAAATAGGAGTAAGTTTGCCATTCTTAGGGCTATTATTCAGGATATTCGACAGTCTCTCTCGTCTATTGAGTCTGAATTATATACTTTACATCTGTCTCTTAGCAATTCTGTTCATGATTTCTCTTCTTTTGAAAAAAGAAATTTCGCATACGTTGCGTTTCAGTCTTCTAAGCATCAAACTAACTTAAATAAGAAATTTAATTATCTTCTTAAAAGTAATTCCTTTACTTCTCCCGTTTCTCCTCTTGCTCAGAATACTGTTGTTAATCTTTCTTCGCACGTTCTGACTAATGCTCAACGCGAAGTGCTCAGTTTGGGTCTGAATTTTGCGCGTACTTCGAGACCCTCCGTTCCGGATTTGATCGCTCCGATTGAAAATTCCTTTAAAAATAGTAAAATTTCTCCAGGCCAGTTAGAGTCTCTTCGTTTCATTTTATCAAACATTATTTCCACCAATAATCATCCGCAAAAGTCTAACCTTACTCCTTCTCAAAAATCCGCCCTCTCTGAATTAAACTCCGCCCCCGATTTAATTGTCACAAGATCTGATAAAGGGGGACAAACTGTTCTACTCAACAAATCGGATTATATTTCCCATGTTGAGTCCTTGCTTACTTCAGGTCCATATTCGAAACTTAAAAAAGATCCTTCTAATGATCATCTTGATCAAATCAAACACCACGTTAAAAATTCCGTTATTCTTAATGATTATACCAAACGCATGGTAATTCCTTCTGCTGCCAATTGTGCTCGTTTCTATGCACTTCCGAAAATTCATAAACCCACTCTCTGCTTTCGACCTATCGTATCTAATATTGGTACGGCTTCTTATAATCTTGCTCGATTTCTTTCAAACTCTCTTTCTCATCTTACTTCTACTAATCTTAATACTGTAAAAAACTCGTATGATTTTGTGAACAAAATTAAATGCATCTCTCCATCTAACTATACTATGATTTCTCTAGATGTAAAGTCACTTTTTACAAATGTTCCGGTTCAAGGTGCTCTGGTTTGTTTAGAGAGAAGACTACGTGAATTCCATTATTCTTCTATTGAAATTGAGGAGCTTGTAAATTTAGTTCATTTGTGTATCAGGCAAACTGCCTTCATTTTTAATGGTACTTATTATTCCCAAAATGATGGTATGGCCATGGGTAGTCCTCTCTCTCCTTTACTTTGCGACATTTATATGCACTATTTTGAAGAAAAACTCTTCGGTGTATATAAATTTCCTCACTGGTTTAGATATGTGGATGACACTTTCGTTCTTGTCTCCCCTGACGTCGATTTGTCCAATTTACTTTCTTTGGTCAATTCGATTGACCCATGCATTCAATTCACTTTTGAGGTTGAACAGGATTGCTCTTTGCCTTTCCTTGACGTTCTTGTGAATAAAGAAAAGGATTGTTTCTCAACTTCTGTTTTTAGAAAACCATTCTCAGTCTCTTTGCCGCCGCATGCTCTCTCTAACCACGCCCCTCAACAAAAAATGTCTGCTTTTTACACTTATGTTTACCGTGCCTTACACATTTGTTCTGATCCGTCTAATCTTTCGAAAGAAATTAGTTATTTAAAATCTCTAGCTCTCTCTCGTGGCTATAACCCATCTATCATCGATAAAGCTCTATATAAATTTAAGAATCCTAAACGTTCTGCTCCCAAATTAAACGATCAAAGTCTCATCCCAGTTGTTTTACCTTTTTATTCTTCACTCTCTTTTAAAATCTCTAAAATTCTTTCACCGTTTGGTTTCAAAGTTATTTACAAACCCGTCAATAAAATTAAATTATCTTCTCTTAAGGATCCCATTCCCACCGAAAACCGTTCTGGAATTTATTCAATTCCGTGTTCGTCCTGCAACTTAGGTTATATTGGTCAAACTAGGAGGCGTTTGAAATACAGAATAAATGAGCACCGTCGGAATGTTCGTAATGAAGAGATTACCAAATCTTCTATTGCTTCCCACTGCTGGTCTCAAGGTCATCGCTTTGATTTTTCCAAAACTAACATAATTTCATCTCCTGTCTGTTCCTCCCATTTGGATATTCATGAAGCATTTTACATATTTAAAAATTCGAAAAATCTTGTTAATGATATTTCTTCCACTCCTTTCTTCTCTGATGCTTGGAAATTACTCACGTAACTTAGATTTTAGTTTAATTTTGGTTATCCTTTGATTGTTATGTGTTTAATCTCACCCATTTATTTATTTCCTTGTTTTTTGGTACAATTCTACTCACACCAGTAGCTATATTTAGTTTCTACTTTATATACTTTTTCTTTTCATTTTAAACGATTTTGTGCGTTGCCGCTTTGATTGCAGCACTCGTGCTTACTTTGTTCGCCTGATGAAGGGTCGTGGTTTTTTCGACCCGAAACAATTGTTGCGAGTTTATTGCATTTTATGGTGTTTATTCAAAGTTTGTAAGTAATAATTAAGCGTTAATACCCTTTAAACACTGGAAAAGGGCGGGGTTTCGTATTATGTGTCATTTGGGAGTTGTAGAGTGCCAGAAAATTACTTTATGTAAATGAAACTTTTTATTTAAAAGGTATTTAAAGCAGCGTTATATTATATACATAGATTATTCAGAAAAAAAAGTATCATTTATCCGGTTCGTGAAAAATAAAAAACATTTACTGGCATTGCGCTATGTACATACATTCTTACAGATTAACCCGGAGGATTACTAGTGGCGCCCCTTTCCGCCCATTTTTTTTACATCTGTCTTTTTTTAGAACATTTTTCTTCTTATTTAATCGTAAATAAATTTCAAATTAATTACTCCAAAAATTAACTTGTGCACACAAAGGGACGGAACTAACAACCTTCCGGATTAGGCTGGCAAGTATGCATAGATATTTTGCTTGATTTATAAAATTTTATAACTTTTTACTTTCTTCTATATGTAATATAGAGAAAGTATTGGATTCGCGAAAATTTTCGAAGTCCACTTTTTGATGGATTTACATGTTTTGGGATATGGAGAACACGAATTAATAGTTTTTAGAAAATGTCTGTCTGTCTGTCTGTCTGTCTGTATCTTTTTTTGTGGACGCTGTATCTCACGAACCAATGAATGAAATTTAACCAAACTTGGTATTTAGTTGCACCCTGACATAAACTGGTGCTGATTAGATTTTGGGATCACTCGCTCAATAGGTGGCGTTGTGATCGCATTTTATGCAAATTTTTAACATGGCAGCATAGGACAAAATTCCGTATAAATGGGCATAAAGAGAGTTATTTTACACTTGTGATTGTAAAATTAATATGAATTATTGATAATAGTAGTAGTTAGCTAGGAAAAAAATTTTGTGCATGGGGGGGCATCGGTTCCCCCCCTGGGGGGGAAAATCCCCCCCCCCGGGGAAGTAAATTTTCAAGATGGGTATCTTTCGAAAGGTCTCGTTGATAATAGTAATAGTTAACTTGGAAAAAAATTTTGTGCATGTGGGGGCATCGGTTGCCCCCCCCCCCACCGGGGGGGGAAGTTCCCACCCGGGGGGGCAAAATTTCAAGATGGGTATCTTTCGAAAGATCTCGTCAATACCTTTAAAACGAATGGTTTAACGATAAATCTGTGATAATTTAAACCAAAATTATCGATTTTTTTTACTTTTAACAAAAAAAAACTTAGAAAAATATCGCAATTTTTTTTTTTTTTTTTTTTTTTTTTTTAACGAAATTTAACCAAACTTGGTATTTAGTTGGTCCCCGACATAAACTGGTGCTGATTATGTTTGGGGATCAATAGCTCAACAGGTGGCGCTGTGATAGCATTTTATCTAAATTTTTAACATGGCAGAATAGGACAAAAATTCGTATAAATGTGCATAATTAGAGTTGTTTTAAACTTGTGATTGTAAAATTAATATGAATTATTGATAATAGTAGTATGTAACTAGGAAAAAAATTTTCTGCATGGGGGGGCATCGCTTCCCCCCCCCTAGGGGGGGTAAATTTTCACATTGGGTATCTTTCGAAAGATCAGGTTGATAATAGTAGTAGTTAACTAGGAAAAAATTTTTGTGCATGTGGGGGCATCGGTTGCCCCCCCACCGGGGGGGGAAGTTCCCACCCGGGGGGGCAAAATTTCAAGATGGGTATCTTTCGAAAGATCTCGTCAATACCTTTAAAACAAATGGTTGAACGATAAATCTGTGATAATTTAAACCAAAGTTATCGATTTTTTTTACTTTTAACAAAAAAAAAAAAAAAAAAAAAAAAATTGTACTTTTTTTTTTTTTTTTTTTTTAATATTGTTACTCATTGAATATGTATAGGTAAATATAGAAGAAAGTCTTGTGGTGGCCACAACATACTAGTTTTCTTCGTCTTTGTAATATTTGGTGCTCATATATTTCATTAAAAATAAATACAATATTCATATATAAGCATTTCATATGATTATGTATATAAATATATTGATTAAAGAAGTTTTGTTGTTATTACATAATTATTTTTCTATCTCTATAGTATATTAGCACAAATATATTTTGTAAGATTTGCAGCATCGAAAAACAGCAACATGGCTTCAATATCAAAGCTTAATATGAAGATGACGTAAGCGTACTGTAGCTAGTGTATGAAATTTAAAAGAAAAAAAAAAAAGAGAGAAAAAGAAAATCTGAGAAATAATTTATGGGAACCGAAGCAGGGGAGCCATCGCCTCCGTAAACGATGAAAAGTATGATGGCACGTCTCCAGACCATCCGTAGGGGTGCATCCCAGATCGTCGCCAATTATCCATTGAACAATACCATAGCTGCCAATATTTTAATTTGTTCCGTATTACTTTTAGCTCCGCCTTTATT
>OZ005660.1:115586158-115628158 GCA_963930645.1 Salticus scenicus
TCGCACCACTTTATTTATAGAAAAAATTTTCTCCAATATATAACTTCGATAAAATAAGAAGAAATCACTTAAAAAAAAAAATAAGTGGTTCGAAATAAAGGCGAGGATAAAAATACTCCGAAATAAAATATTGGCAGCTATGCACTCCGTGGCGGCGACACGGCGACAATGTCGCAGAAACAGAAATGTTCTTGCAGAAAGATTTTACTTAAGTCAAATAAATTTTGCCATTGTATTTAAAAAAAAAAAAAAAAAAAAAAGAGAGAGAGAGAGAGAGAGAGAGAGAGAGAGTGAGAGAAAGAGAGAGAAATAAACTCAAAGAATGGTTTATAAACTGTTCTGCAGAACAAATTTTCGTTTCTGCAGATGCGATCCCTTCAATCCTGAATAAGGAGATGAGATAGAGCGGATGTAACTCACTTGGGTTAGCTTTGATACGGCATGCATTAGCGATTCGTGATGCGGTGATATGATTCGGTGTATCGACAATTTTCGCTGGTAACCTCTTCACATCGGAACTTCGTCTTCAAACTTTGTTTTCGCGCTGCGCCTGCCGCTTGTGTCGTGTGTATTTATTGTATTGCAAAAAGATGTTTTTTCGAAAGAATGTGGCTTTGCGACCATTTTCCGAATTTCATATTTCATGCATTTTCAGATTCATGCATAACAAAATGCTGCATCCAGTGATTTTTTTTTTTTTTATTTTAATAAGTGCGTGATTGCTGATGTACCGATTTTCATACATTTTCTGATTTACGTACGACAAATTAGTTGTATCTAGTGATTTTTTTTTCTTTAATGTATGCGAAGCGTGCATACGTGCGTGGTAGTACAGTCGGTAATAAAAGTGTCCGAACACTAGCAAAAATTCCTATGTAAAAACAGTACACTTCATACGGTTTTGTTAAATACATCCTTATCGAAACATGTTCTTACACTGAATAAGAACAGGATGCGGCAAGGATTTATTTAACAAAACCGTATGAAGTGTACTTTTTTTACATAGGAATTTTTGCTAGTGTTCGGACACTTTTCTTACCGACTGTAAATACACGTAAAGTTTTAAAAGCTGCATTAATTTTAATGTTTGGTTCAAACTATGCAATACATTTCACAAATATATATACAAAAATAAGACTATGGCGAAATTTGTAAAATCTGTAGTTATACGCAAAACAAAAAATGAAGCTTTAAACCTTGCTTCAAAAAATAGAAAATTAAGAAATTAATCTTAAAAATACTTTATTGATTTTTAGCATTTTATATGTAGTAAAAGATCTTAGCAATAAATATTAATGGGTATCTTAAGTTATAAAACTGATAGCGTTTCTAATTTTTTTTTACTAATCATTAATTATTTTAATTGTGATTAAAATTCTTAGCTTTAAATTTTGTTGTTTAAGCATATGAAGTCGTTAAAAAAATTATTAATTTATTTTACAAAAATACTCTTATCATTAGTGTCTACAGCTTGTTCATTTCATTTTTTAAAAATTTGAATTTTGAATTTTTTTAATAAAAATATTGCAAATTAAATAGTTATTTTGAATAAAAGTCAAACCAAAGGTTTTGTTATGTATATATATATTGTAAGCAAAAGGAATTTTATCGAATAGTAGTTGTTTTAAATAAATACTAATTAAACAGCAAATGCTTTTATTTATTTATTTTTATTTACTTATTTGTATAGATATCAATATCAAATTTTACTTTTGATTGATTTCTATTTATTTCATTCATCTGTAATCATTATTTTCTATTATAGATATTATCCATGAAATTTGTTATATTTCCCATTTCAACATTTCCTTAAAAATTAAATGTTTCACTTGCCTCAATCTTTAAGAAAATATTTCGACTATGATTTGTCTATAATTGTGCTACTTAGATCTTGTATTCTGTTTTACTTTATGTACTTAAATGATGGTATAATTATACATTCTGAATTCTTTAATGTCAAATCACATTTTTTAGATTTCAAATACACATCTTTATGCTATATGTATATAATATAAAAATGAATCTTGTGTATTAGAACCTTTCTAATAATCTCAAAAACTATAAATGTTGTAAATTATTTATATTTCATTATGATATTCAGTATTCTATATTAATTTTTACTTTCAATTTGTTGTATTTTAATTTTGAGTTTTGTATTATATTTTATGTTGTTTGGTTTGCACCTTATGTAATAAGTGCATTTGTGTATTTAAATATATATATTTAATATAAAAAAAGCAATGAAATGTTAAAAGTATTTGTAACATTTGTTTAATTTAGACATTTCATGATTTAAATACCTTAAAAAATTTGCAGATTATTTTTGATGTGTTACTGCATTTTATGGTTTGAATTCATTGAATAATTTATAAACTATATTGTATATTAATGTGAACAAAAAATCTGAAGCAATTAAGATCAATAGATTTATTTTCACCTTTCTTAAAAAAAAAAAAAAAAAAAAAAAAAAAAAGAGTATTTTCTTGCAATAGTGCAGATATGTGCATTTGTGCCTAGTTAAAATTTAAATACATTGGTAATACTGAATATTATTTACTATTTAGAAATCATTTATTTTGAATTCTTAAATGTTAATTTCACAAACTATTCCTGCAGAAAGATTTTGGTGTTGATGAAGATTGTCGCAGAAAGCATAATAAATTTCTGCCACAGGGGCTATGCAATACTAGTGCGACATTAAACCCAATCTACCTACCTACCAATATATAGTGGTGTGAACTGGCGTATAAGTGACCGATTACGCATGATTTACAGGGTAGTCTGGCTTTCTCAGTAGGAAAAATCCCTTTGGATTTTCACAAATGTATATGATTTTAAATTTATTTAAAATTTGCTTTGGCAAAAGATGATGACTACTCATGTAAATGATAATGCTGAAGGCCACATGTGGAAAGCGTTAAAAAGTAAAAAGCTATGTTAAAGTAAGATAAATTTCTCTTGAAGAAGAAAAAAAAAAAAAGATATAGAATAACAGTGGGCTAAAATTACTCCGGAATAAATTAAAATGTTGTCTATTCTGGTTTTAGTCAGATGTTTTAGTCACTTGTGCTATGTGGCTGGATCCGCCCTCTCAGGTTCCGCTCAGGTTCCGCTCACCATTTATTATTCATTAAAATGTTTTTAAAGTCTTCCGCACAAAAATGTTCCAAACACCAATGCCAATTGTCATATATTTTGCCAATTGTAATATATCTTCGCTTTTCAACTTTAAAAGCCTTTCGATTAATTTATTTTATTTTGAATTATTAAATTTAGACGAAGTCTTTTAAATGAAATTTCAGGAGAAAGATCGATATCTATAAATTTGAAAGTAATAAGACATATTTCTTTGTTTTAATTTTTTATTCCATAATAACTGTGATTTTTACTCCCTGATTAGGATTAATTGAAAATAAATACTATTGAGCTATGTTTCAATAATACATTCTATAAACTAAAAAAAAAAAAAAAAAAAAAAAAAAAAAATCCGCTATTTGATTCTGTATTAAAATACATTTAATAGAAATTTAATATTTTGTTACGTTATATCATGCGGTAAATTTTAAATAACATAAAGCTTACAAATAGTATTGTAAACAGATGCAAATATTGAAAATTTGTTTTTCCAACTGAGTGAAAAAAATGCCCGGATAGGGAGTCAAACCCCGGATCTTTGACTTACAAGGTCAACGCTCTACCAATTGAGCTATCCAGGCCGACAACCAGTGGGCATTACTCATTGAGACAACCTTTAGGCAGAACATCTGGTATATCATGTAGATAGCTCGACAGAATAAGCCGCAGGTAATGGAAAACACCATTAAACAATGGGAGGAATAATTACGGAGGAAGGATATGGCAGGAAGTCCTCCCATTGTTTAATGGTGTTTTCCATTATCTGCGGCTTATTCTGCCGAGCTGTCTACATGATAGACCAGATGTTCTGCCTAAAGGTTGTCTGAGTGAGTAATGCCCACCGGTTGTCGGCCTGGATAGATCAATTGGTAGAGCGTTGACCTTGTAAGTCAAAGATCCGGGGTTCGACTCCCGGTCCGGGCATTATTTTCACTCAGTTGGAAAAATAAATTTTCAATATACATGATTTTCTTCCCAATCTGCTGATTGTGTGACATTAATAAATGTAATAGATGCAAATATGTCACAACAAAATTTAAACAGAAAATGCATGGTAAAAAATCTTATGAAAATTATTAAATATTGACAATAATAATAATAAAACGATTGTCGAATGCATATTGCTGTTTCAAACAGTAAATCTCGCTACCCCGTGATTTCTAAAACATGTCATTTAACTTGAGGTGCACGTACTCTACAATATACAAATGCGAAAAAAGGACAACAGGGTTAAAACAGAATTTTAGCAGTGATAAACTAGATAAGGATATTTAATACTTAACCCTTTAACGGGCTGTGGTAAATATTCTACCACAAAGTCATCAATTTTAAAATGGAGAAGGCGTGGAAAGCTAATTTTACTACGCCTACCGTTTTTACTCTGCTAAAATTCATGAAGGAACAAAATAAAAGAACAAGTGTCACGCTCTGTGTTGATTCCTTTTTTTTTTTTTTTTTCTGAAAATCTTTTTATAAGGCTGTAGTAAATAATTTTGCCAGAAAAATAGGTGTTTAGAATAAACAGCAGGCGTGGAAAGGTAGCTTACCACGCCTTTCTCATTCAAAAATAATTTATTGGGCGGTAAATACACTTCTCACGGCGTTATAAAACATTAAAAATCAAATTAATTTTACCTAATAAGCTAAATGGAATTCATTTCTTATTATTACTTTCAGTACCAAAAATATTTTTATATACCGTTACTACAAATAAACGGCCCGTTAAAGGTTTAAAAAGAAAAACTTAACATATTAGGATCGGATATGTGCCCATCTTGTAATGTAAGCCACGACTTTACACATTTTCTAGAACATTATATTATAAAAGAAAGTAATTTTGCTTATTTGCAATTAAATCCAGGGGTCGTTCTCTCCGCCCTTTTTTCAGGACACTCTCAGGGAAGAGCAATTTTCAGATATTTTGATACCACTATTTTTATACACGAATCTCTATCTTGTATAATCATGGCACATCCCTATAAATGTACCAAATATATTTCTGCATGAAATTAGTGGTTGCAATGAGGACAGAAATTTCTTACTTCTAAGAGTGTCCTGAAAAAAGGGCGGGGAGTACGACCCCCTGTAAATCATTTAAATTTTGTCGTCATTAACCAATGTAGTAAATGTCTTTGTGATTTATGCATAGCAGCGTCAATTAAGAGTCAAATACGAGTATGCAAAATATTTTTATTTATTTATTTTTAATAATGTTTCAGCGATACAGATGTGGGGATTCTTTTCTTTTGGAATTCTTTCACAATTTCTCGCCTGCATTGTGATAATTTTACAAAAATAAGCCAATTTGTGTAATAAATATCGAAATCCTGCTTAGGAAACAATAAGAATAACATAAAGGTAAATTAAAATAGTTTTCTGTCAAATTATATACAGATATTTACTTACAGAGGATACAGATTATAACAAGTGACGGCCTCCTAAAAAGAATAAAAAATGAAATATCACTGTAACTCAAAAACTAATGTTAGAAGGAGCTGTAAATTTATAAACCTATGTTTTTGATGGTGCTTGTTCTATTCGTGCAAAAATTAATATAGGTCATAATTCATAATTTTTTCGAATAGGAAATTATTAATAATTTTCATAATTCATTTATTTTATTTTATTTTTCATTTTATTTATTTTTTTTTCTTAACCAAAAATATGCGTGGAATATGTTTGGGTCACTTCAATCTACAGTATTAAAAAAAAAAAAAAAAAAAAAAAAAAAAACGAATTTAAATATTATAATTATCTGGGAAGATACGAATTAATGTTTGTCTCATTCATTTAACATTAGCATCCCCATACTTTGACAGGTTATAATTCTATGAAAAATTGAGCGAAATATATAAATTATACCATTTTCTGCGATGATTCGATCACAAGATTTCAAATAAATTATAGAAAAGGGGGGTTATCATTGGAAAAAACGAAGTTGATGCCAGTTTTAATATGTAGACAACCACTAAGCAAAATCTAACTATACCATTATAAACTAGACTTTATTACAAATCGATCGGTACCAGTCGCTTGTTTTTACGATAAGTTAGGTAGAGGTGGGGGGTGGTGGCTTTTTTCTTTTCTTTTCTGACTATACTTCAGTGACAACACTAATAAATCCAGATTTCTTGTTTGACCTTCTAGACAACTGAAGAGGTCTTTTCAAACATGTTTATATGAATATAAGAAATATTATTTAACCACTACTCTTGCGATTATGAGAGTCTCTATGCAAGTTAAAACTGAACGAGCCCAGTGTTAAAATAGAGGTGATGACCCTTGTGACTGAAGGAAAATAAGTGATATGTTAACACCGATTGACTGGATATTTATAAATCCCAAAATCTGTCAATGAGTTTGGCACTCCACCAGGTGAACCCGTCCTCACTGCTAGTCTTAGGAAACGTGGTTATGGTATATTATGGAAATTTTTTTAAAAACCTTGAAAATTTAATTTTTGATATAATGGAGTAGAAGGCTGATTTTTTACAAAGTATGTGAAAAACACCAGAGCCGGGTATCGAACCCGCGCCTTCCGCTTAACGCACGGATGCTCGAAACCACTGAGCTACCCTGGCGGATAACCAGCTCGGCACTTCTCACATATTAAGCGGAAGTCCCGCGTTCGATTCCCAGCATTGGTATTTTTCAAAGAGTTGGTAAAAAACCAGCCTTCTGTTCCATTATATCAAAAACGAATTTTCAAGATTGTTGAAAAAATTTCTAAATTAAAATTCCGTGGCCTATTGAAGTTGTGCCATGTTTAAATTTGCCACTTGATATAGATGCTCGAATGCAGACTCGGTGACCTTGCCAACGTACATTATGTGAGAAGAGTCGAGCTGGTTATCAGCCACGGTAGCTTAGCGGTTTAGATCATCCGCGCATTAAGCGGAAGGCCCCGATTCGATTCCCGGCTCTGGTATTTTTCACACAGTTGGTAAAAAATCAGCCTTCTACTCCATTATATCAAAAAAGGTATATTATGTTAATTTTATTTTGTTTCATGCATTCAAAATATGTTTAATTGTACCAAGAAAATTTATCCATAGACATAATGTATGTGAATTCTTTAGACTGTCCCTCTATACGAAATATTTGCTCGATTTCAATGAAAATTACCAGTCAATTCTTCATAAAATATATATTTAGAAATATATATTTATATGTGAATTTGGATTTCATGCTATTATTATTACTATTATTTATTTATTTATTTCATTTTTTTCATTATGCTGGTAACAAATTCATATACTGAGACCAACTGCTAAAACCTGATTTTCTAATTGGTGTCACCTCAAAACCTTTAAATTTATCAAAAATTCAATATCGAGAAATTTAAATAAATGAAATTGAATTTCAAAAACAATTCTTTCTCTATCATACGTTTTAAAGAGATTTAAGAATGGACTCATGTGACGCCATCCCATATGGACTATATAAATGATTCCACCTAAGCTTTCAATAGGCTCCACTCACCATTTATTATTTATAGGGTTGCATCATCAATATCTTTGTCACAAAAAAAATAATAATAATAAAAAAATGTTCAAAATAAAAACGAAAGGTTTCTTGGGGACGAAATCCTTCTGATTCAACCTTGAAAGCTGTTGTATTTTATTAATTTACTCTTTTTATTTTATTTTATTTTTTCTACCATTTAGACAACAGCCCTACAAAAATAAATAAATAAATAAAAGAAAGAAAAAAATTAAAGCTGAAATTATTTTGTTTGATTTCAGCACTGTTCCTTTTGTTCAAGCAACCGAAATCTACAAAATATTTAGGTATATTTGAAAATGTATTTATGGTTAAACAGAATAACAGTAATCCGAAGATGTAACATGATTATAACGGTCTAAAAGCAGCGTTTTTTTTTTTTTTTTTTTTTTTTTTTCTGTAAGGAAAGGTGATAGAGAAGTAATACTTGGGATAGTTATTGAGCTTATATTTAATTATGTTACAAAAATTCCCTACATGTTTAACTTTGAAATACTATTTGAAAGTTGTGGCTAAATTTTCAAATAAAAATATAAAAATCTGTTGGAGTTTTTCAATCTTTTTACTTGAAAATTTTAATTTTGCGTGCCATTTTGGCAAATTATATTTCAAGTATTTGAAATTTCGAAATATGTTATCGACAAGAACAAATTTAAAAAATGTACTTTTCAGAAACTCTTACCATTAGTCTGCTATTTGAGGACCACAAATTTGCCCTTCTAAGTTCAAATTTTCTTCTTCAGTTTGTGTCCTGGCTCTTTGCCACTTCTCAAAAGAACAGCTCAGTGTACTTTATGTGGTTAGCATCGGACTTTATGTAAAAACTGTATGACAAGATACCATTATCCATCTCCAAAACTTTCATAATCTGTAGAATATCCATTTGAACATTGTTAAAAACACACACAGCAACATCTGTCGCTATATTATTATTATTTTTTTTCCTTTCTTTGCTGTAAAGTGATTTGGGAGCTAAGTTCCAAACTGCAGCATTGGAATTTTCGAACTACATCCAAACATTATACTTTCGACACCTATGGAGGTTTTGAAAAAGTTACAATTCAGAAAGTTGGAATTTCTCAGCGGGTGTTGAGTTGGCACAAGTAGATCATTCCCGGTCATCTGATGTACTAGTAGTGTTGCCAGATTTTGCGACTTTTTATTCAATATCCGCCACTAAATTTTAGTTGTAACGGTTGCCTAATTATTTCCAACATTAATCGTCGATTATGTGTATCAAATATCACTTCTCAAAGTTCTTGGTGACTGTTGAAGTGTTGAATAAAAACACCGCGAAGTTTGGCAACACTGGGTGCTAGAGAAGGAACTCGGAATTCCTTAGAACATTTTTTTTCAAGTATTAGACTTTTTGCCTCATGTTTTACAGAGTTCAAAGCTTCTATTAAGTTAATAAAACATAAATGAAATGCAATTTTTTTGGAAATTTATACAGTGGTTTTTCCCCTTAAGTGATTTTCGATCTCCCATAGCATAGCTTTGGCAAAAAATAAATAACTTCTATCAGAGGCATGGCATTTTACGTATTGCCATTGCAGACTAAAATCGATTGAAAAGTTGACTCGATTGTCTATTGTTGACTGTCTGTATATTTAATTAATAATGCTTTCTACCATAAAACAAAAGCTACTCACTTTTCAGTCCATACCGCGAAAAACCTCACCTTTAAATAACAAGTGGAAACACTTAATAACAATCAGTTTTTGATTGTCACAAAATACTTCCCCAACTAGCTTAATTACAATACTCAAAGCAATTGTATTAATTTATATTTTAGCAACTTAAAATTATTTTTCTGGTATTAAAGATATTTATTTTTTGATTCATTGTATGTAATATTATTCAATGTTTTTACGTAATAGCTGTCATTATTTTAATTTAGCACGGAGTATTGTTGCGTACGGTATTGTTTCATACCAATATTTTTTAAGTGTAATTTTTTCTCATTTTATCGAAATTATAAATTGGAAAAAATTTCTATAATTTAAGTGGTCAGAAATAAAAGCGGGGCTAAAAATACTTCGGAATAAATTAAAATGTTGGAGCTATGCTACCATACTTGCTTGCATACTAATTAACATTCTGTAGTGTTGTTAGTCCCACCTATTTTCTCACACCAGTAAATTTTTACACTACAGTTTATTCAGTTACGGTTAAATAAGAAGAATAATACTTTAAAAAGATACTGGCGTGAAAAAGAAGGCGGGCTAGCAATATTACGGAATATTAATAAGTATGTTAACAATTATGTGCTACGTAAACCAAGGACATGTAACAGTTTCCGTCACAAAAGAGAATTATTAAACCACTATTTTTTAAATTTCTATCAAAATCTGTCCCAAATTTTACTGTTCAAACGGATCCCAAACATTACTGTCCAACGGCTCATTAGATAAAATTTGATTCTTAAACCGTTATAAGGTCATGAGAAGTAAACTTGCCATCCCCTTTAATTATTTTAAATGAGAAAGGTGTGGTAAACTAATTTACCACGCTAATGTTTTTAGTCTAAGCCAGAGTTCGATATCTTCTTCCTTGTTCTAGGACACTTTTAAAGGTGAGAAATTTTAGCCTATTTCACTGCGACTGTTTTTATACAATAATTCTTTTCCTATTTAATCACGACACATTACTAAAAACATATCGTAAAAGTTTCAGTGTGAAATTAGCGATAGCATAAAGGGTGGAAATTTCTTATCTTTCAAAGTGTTCTGAATTTATGGGGAAATTTCGAGCTCGGGTCTAAGCATCCATTTTTGTAGTAAAGTTACGCGCGATTGCTTTTTGAAAAAGAGTTGCTTAATAAAGATTAAAATAAAATGTGATACTTTTTTCTTTTATTTTCCTTTTTCATATATTTCAGTAGAGTAGAAAAGGCAGGTGCAGTAATTTTGATTATCATGCCTTTAACATCTTGCGGTTAATGATTATGATGGTAAATTTATTTTTTGCAGCTCGTTGAATGGATAAATAAAATTTTAATAGGTTTGGTAGACTGCTTACAAAGTTATTAAGAATGTTAATTTAGTTTCAATGACTTTCCGCAGACTTTATCTTATAGCATGATTCTACATTCATACTTGCCAACCATCTCATTATGAACCGTACAATTTTTAGCACCCGCCTTTTTTATCACACCAATAATTTTTTAGAGTAATTTTAGTCTTATTTAATCGTAACAACATTTGGAGAGAATAACTCTAAAAATATAGTGGTGTGAGAAAAGGGGCGTTAACAATTGTATGGTTATTAATGAGATGGTTGGCAAGTATGTACAGTCGGGAAAAAAAAAAATCGCAGCGCTCGCTATAATTTCATTATTAATTGACGCAGAAAAATTTAATAGACACCATTCAACAGGAAATTAAATGCAGTTTTTGAAAATGCTGTCGAATTTTGAATTAGGGGTTATCTACATATTCAAATGAGCGCTAAATTTGATTTTTTCAATAGCAACAATTGCAATTTTGACTTCATATCCGAATTTCTGAGAGTCTGGCAGTGCGGAAAAGTATACTGTTTGTATACTTTATCTTTAGTATGCATAGAGTTATAATCAAATATGTGTTAGGGGGTTATCTGTAAATGTAGAAAAATAAAATTAAGATCCTATAAGAAAGAGATAAATTTTAATGTTTTACACCGGAAATCTTTCAGGAAAAAAAGAATTATAAAAATTAATAAAAGGAATTACTTTTTTTTAAATTTCTTAATTATCCTGAATTCAGTTTCTTAGATTTGAAAAACGTCAGTACTTTTTTAAATAATTTTAGGTCTATTTAAATACATTACACTTGCGATTTGTCCACACTGTACTCTTTGAAAAAAGTGCAATATTTTTCAAGTAAAAGTGTCTATTATGGCTGTAGTGATCACCAATAAAGCTTGGATTTTCTTTCGTAGGTGTAACATAAAATATGAAATGAAATAATATAGATGTATATATACAACAACGCATAAACTAAATCTTTTCGGATAAATTATTGTATGGGTTTATGAAGTAAATAATAAACAATTTTAATCGCAATTACCAGTTTTGTGTCAGTTGAACTGTTTGGAACTGTACGATTCGTTTCATAATTTCTATAAAAATATAATTTCTTAATTAACCCTTTCGCGATTGCTGACGTAGATTCACGTCATTTGAAAATCTGTAACTTTCTTAATTTTAGTGTGCGTTTCTTTCGTAATATGTGTGTTACTTATTTCTTAAGTGTGTACCCAGTGTTCATATTTTTGCAATAAAATATACTATGGATAGAAATATATTGATTAGAAAGAATATAATTATACTGTATATCCATTTGTAATATAATTGTGAATACGGATAATTTGCTCTGAAATATTTTATTTTGAGAGAATAACGCCTTTAGGCGGATCTTACTGTCAAAATTACAAAATCCTGCGGTCGCAAAATGTGTTAAAATATATTTATAAAAGTAAAAGTATATTTAAAAAACATATAAAGTTAAAATATATTAAAATTTTAAAGACTAAAGTATCCTTAAAATAATAATCCTCCCCCCTACAAAATAAATAAATAAAATATAAAGCAATATCTGAAGCAAATGATTAAGCCTTTAACATAAGAAACGATTTTACAAGTCTTTCTTGCATTCTAATTCCATTGTTTTTTTATTTGCCAATTTTTACATTTACCAATTTTTACATTTACCAATTTTTCTATTTAAAACAGTAAACCCCGCCTATTTAGTTATTTTTTCTTCTAGTGTTCGTATAAAAGATTCAAAATTTATCAACAGGAATCGGTGAAGTAAATACTACTTGTTCATATTTTTGTCAACATAAAATAAGGAGTTTAACACGAATACTCAATGTCACATTTACTTTTATTTTCTGTATTGTTTTGTTTTGAAGAACGATGAAGGCGGGGTTTGTCTTCTTTAGAAAAGAGGAATTCTTGATGCTAAGACTAATGTTTAAAAATCATCATTTTTATTTTATTTCTTTGCGTTTGACGTTGTTGTTATATAATTTGACCCGTAAATAAGAAATAAACATATTTTGTTTAATTTTCCTTGTTATTTTGTAATATCTGATTCGTTATCTCATGCGAAACTTTAAAAGAGACGGCCCCCTAAACCACTCCAAAAGAAAGATTTATTTATATATCGAAAACTTATAACTGAAATTAGCTGCAAATTTGCACACCCATATTTTTCAGCATTAGGATTCATTTTATGTAAAAATTAGTATAGGTCATAATTAATAATTTTTATGAATATGAATTTATTAATATTTTTCAAAATTAAAAATATTTTTCAGAATCAAAAGTAATGATGAATTATGTTTGGGTTTCTTCACTGTATCTTGTAAAAAAAGAATTATATCGATCAAGTTATTTTTTGTGAAGATATTAATAAAAGTTTGAAATATGAATTTAACATTAGCACCTTCAAACTTTGAACGTTCATAACTCTGTGAAAAAATAAGTAAAATATACAACTAATATACTTTTTCGCGTTGTCGCAATCCAAGGAATTCAAATATAAAATAAAAATGGGGCATTACCATTGAAAAAATCAAAGTTGGTGCGTGTTTTAATATGTAGACGACCCCCAATTCGAAATTTAGTTCATTTTCTGAAACTACTCACAATTCCCCGTCGAATGATACCTATTGCATTTTTCTACATCTATTAGCAACGAAGTTACGTCGAGTGCTGCGTTTTTTTTCCCCCGACTGTACATTATTTCTTAGTATGATAATAACCTTTTCGAAAGAGATATTGGTAAAGCAACGAAATTCGGTAAAAAGAGAGAAAAAAATCGATTTAATATATCTTTAAAATTAAACTTTAACCTGTTACCGCCCATTAATCTATTTATAGATCGATTTTATATTTCTAACTCCTTCTACAGGCGTAACTTTAAAAGTTAGTGTGTTATATTGTTTTTAGGAAACAAACACAATATTTGCTTAGATGTGCGATGTGTGCTATGCATTTAAATGCATCGGTTAGTAACAGTATTATTACATGTATCATCCTTTTGACAAATAAAATTTAAAGCATTAAAATTTATGTAAAATAATGCAACATTTAAATGAAACGCCCATAGGCGTGGTTTACGTTGAACAGTACTTAAAAAGGCGAGCGTTAACGGGTTAAAATACACAAATTAAGAAAATAATAGTAATAAAATAAAATAATTATCCGAAGAACATTATTTTAACGTATAATGAGGTTTACCATCCTTCAAGACTATATTTCATATCAAAACGATGCTCTATTGGATGCTCAAAAAAGAGAATTGTTTAGAACGTGCTGTAATGGAGTTATACGTACACTCATTAAAGGCACAAACGACTGTTTTTGCTGCAAATCACCGTAGAAATATACGGCTGATGCCATATGGCTACTTACTAATTTTATTATTGAATTTTGCATAGGGATCTACTTATAAAAATTTGCATCGACATTCCTTTATTTGAAATGTAACATCGATTTTTAACTCCGTATTTGATTTTCTGCGATCAAGGAGGTTCCCAAAATGGTATAGCTTTTATACTTTTAATTAATTCTAATTAGAATTATAAAATAAAAGGTGTTAAGGTATATGCATACATTTAGAAAAGTCAAACTTAGATTTCGCATACAATGTATTAAATTTATTTAGATACTAACATTACAAAAAGCATGAAAAATTGTAAAGCAATATAAACTAAAGTTAATTTAATAAAATTATTGTGTTTGTATCTAAACAATAAGAAAAACTATTTTACACAATTCCTAATATGCAAGATATTTAATAAATATATAAGTGTTTAGAACTTATGTGTTAATTTAACTGTATTATGAAGTATTTATTCATAGTAAATGTGATTTTTTCAGCTCAATCAAATATAAATAACATATGGTATTTTTTTTTCTTCCCCATAAAAGGTTTTGTATGCTAAAATAACCCTAGCACCAAATACACTATGTTTAAAGAAAAAATCATTCTTTCACAAAAGAAAAAAAAAAAAAAAAAAAAAAAAAAAAATGCTTACCATTACTTTAAAAAATATCTTAAATGCTCGTTTACTGTATGTTTTCTGTAAGGAGTAATAACCATAAAACATAATTTCTTTCTTTTTCTTTTTTTTTTTTTTTTTTTTTTTTTTTCTGATTAAATACAATTCATTATTTTAATATTTTTATTGAGCATTCTTTTTTAACTAAAAAAAAAGAAATATTTTTTCTTCTTAAATACGATTTACGAATTAAAATTTTAATAAGTTTTTTTAAAAATAAAAATGAAATAGTTTACTGAGTTACTTTATGAATTAAAACTTAAATCATAGTTACCAAGGTTTTGATTTAAACCGGATCATTTTTAGCCCCGCCTTTATTTGGCACCACACTTTTTACATAGAATAATTTATATATATACATATAACTGAAATTAGAAGAAAACTCTTCAAATAAAAGTGGTATGAAATAAAGGCGAAGCTAAAAATGATCGGGAATAAATTAAAATTTTGTCAACTTGTGAAATAATTTAGGCATGAAAACCGTACTACAGTCAAATACAAAAATACCGAAAAGGGAAATACCAGAGCCTCCTCAAGTAGATGCCTAGCGAGTCGCTCGAAAACTTGGCAACAGTACAAGAAGAACATAGCCAGTAGATGGCGCTTGATACCGTGTCGTAAAGTTCTGTTTATTTCCCGCGATTCAATTGACTTTCAATTGAGTTCTTCATGGTTTATGTTTTATTAATGTAAGGTTTATAATTTATTAATGTAATTAAAGTTAGTGAGAGGTTTTTTCTTTATAATATGGTGTATTACGTCGTTCCATTTTGTAAATCGGACAGTCGCCGTGAAAATATATGTTTTCAAATGGCCTGCAAATATTTCAAGACAAGGTATGTAAACTGCATAAGTAATTAATGCAAAATTACCAACCCTCCGGATTTTTGAATATCAATAATATTTTTCACAAAAAACATTACTTTTATTTATTATCGTAAATCCTATGATTACGACGAAGATAAATTTAAAAGAAATTATGATATAAAAATTCGAAGGGTTGAAACCTCTGTTAGTAAGTTAGATTTAACAAATAAAATAGTTATGCTTATTTCAAAATGAAATGAAATTTTTATTTATTGATGTAGGAATACAGAAAAACAACTTGTTCTTAGTTACTTTGAAGTAACTCAAAATTGGAGTATTTTATAGTTTTATTCATAAATTACATTAGTAACTTATGAATAAAACTATAAAATACTCCAATATAAGGAACAAGATTGATTTATATTTTTTAATACCACTGTTTTTAAAAACATGTGTAAATGCGTATAAAAATTTGATTATTTCAGTTAAATCGAAACAAAAGTGTTGGGAATCTTGAAAAGAAAAAATAGAAAATTTTTATTTCTACTTTTGTTCTTTTTAAAACTATTAAATTTTAAGATTCATAACATTACTTTTATTAACCTTTTACCACACAAATGGGATATAGAATTAAAAATTCATGTAAAAATTAAATATCATGATTACTGATTTGAAAAATTATCAGATATGACAGAAAGATGACTTGATTTTTTGAAATAGAAATTCTCCACATCCATACACTCACATATACACACACATATACTGGCTAATTGCCAAAAACTACTTTTTTTGGACTCATGAGACCGTAAAAATATAAATCGGGAAAACTCGATATCGAATTTTTGGACCGAACACAATACTTTCATTACGTACGGTAGTAGGGTAATGGAAGTAAAAATATTTCAAGGATGTTATTAATTTGTCCTTAAATTTGCCAATCATTATCAAATTTTTCAAATTGAAACCTAATACGAGTTTTAAAATACAATTGTGAATTTCCTGCATTTGTTTGTTTTTGAGTTATTCTGATAATAAATATGCATATAAATCAATCACTAAAAAAAAAAAAAAAAAAAAAAAAAAAAAAAAAGTTTTTTTTTTGTATTCAGGGAACCCCAAAACGTGACTTTATTTAAAAACCTGAGTTGAAAATAGAACTTCAAAAAAAATACTTTGTTTACATTATAGGTTCAAAAACTTAATTTTCCTTCTTCAACAGTATTCGTCGACATAAAAAAAGTGTAGCAAAGCACTTCCGTCAATTACATTCTAAAGAAAAGAACGTTTAGCTTAATTTTGGATAGCCCTGTATATTTTCAATAAACTATGTGCGCATCAGATTGTGCATTTAAATTTAGTCTTATATGAAAAACACCTAACACAAAATGAAATACACTTTCAGCATTTTCCAAGTATATCCGAGATAGACAAACCGACGCGCACAGACCAACCGCTAAAAACATTATTTTTCGTTTCAGGAGACCTCAAAACATGTAAACATAACACAACTTTATTTCGAAACTGTCTATCAGTTTCGAAAGCATACCCTCTCGGAACTGGTGGAGCTAATAAATATAATCTTGAAAAAAAAAAAAAAAACTTCGTGCGAGAGAAAACTTATACTCAAGAAATCCTTAATTTTAAAAATTTAAATCTTAATGGTTATTTATTTATTTTTTGTGACGGACTAGACAACAGATTGTTTTCTTCTCCAATTTTTATTACTGAATGTTAACTTATCTCATTAATGTGCTGGTCTATTTTTCTTATAAATAATATAAAATTCTCGATTTAAGAAAAAAAATTCACACCTAATAAGGTAAAAATGTAACGTAAAGGACATGACCAAAAAAAAAAAAAAGAAAAAAAAAAAAAAAAGGCATGATTTTAATAATTTATCATTATAAATTATTCATTCTAAACTGAAACTCATTTAAAGTTCAGAGATTTTAATTTATATAAACGAAACTTTCATCTGATTTCTAAATAAAAAAAAATTTTGAAATTTTTATTGAATAAATATATGAAAAATAATTTAATCGCGTGATAGACGTGCCATGTTTTTGTTTATTTAATTTAAATTTCGTTTTTTAATTAATAATATATTTTTTTAAAAAAGGTGTTATTTATCAGATACGCTGTAATTCAATTAGTTGAAAAGCTAAAATAGGTCTTGTCCACTTCCGAAGAAAATTAAACCCTATACTTTTCTAAATATAAATATTTGAATATTTTTTTGAAAATATTTACGATAAAGCACTTTCACATCATTTTTAAAATTAAAAGAAAAAAAAAATACAATTTTGGACTTTAAATTGAAATTAATAGCTAGATTTTTAGATGAAAAATATACCGTATCTATGAAAGAGAAGAAAATTGTTGCTCTGCGTAGGTGCTGTCACCTAGTGATAGTTTTGTTTTTTAAATGTTGCCTAATTTAACATTGGGATTCGCTGCGCGTGGAAGGCATCTACTTAAGGAGGCTCTGGAAATACACTGATGGAAAAAAAAAATTCCCAACACCAGGAATGAGCTGCGCTAGATAAACGAAATTTGGTAGGCGTGTTTATACATCTGAAAAATGACGTCGATTCAAATTTCGAGCTACGCGCATAAGTGTGGCGCTGGTAGCGACACTATGAACATGCAAATGAGGTTTGCTTTAAATAAGCGCTGTAAGTTTCGTGATCGTTATTTACAGTTGAAATTTGACGTAGTGGGTTAATGTTAGTGAAGGATGCCTCTAAGAAGACGAAGAAGCCATTATCAACAGCTCACTGAGTATGAACGAGGTCGTGTAGTAGGGCTACGAGAAGGTGGGTTTTCAGTCCGCGATATTGCAGAAAGACTTGGCAGGAATGTATCCACTGTGCATGAGTATTGGCAGCAGTGGTCAAGGGAAGGTACTGCCTCAAGAAGACCGGGTTCCGGGCGGCCACGTGGCACTACTGAGAGGGAAGAACGCCATGTTCGGCGTATGGCTGTGGCTAATCGTACTGCGTCTGCAGCTGAAATTCGAGCTGCAGTTGGCACCACAGTGATACAACGAACTGTTACAAATCGGTTACTTCAAGGACAGCTCCGAGCCAGACGCCCTGTAGCGTGCATTCCACTGACTCCAAACCACTGCCGTTTGCGACGTGAGTGGTGTCAAGCTAGAACTCATTGGAGGACGAAGTGGAGATCTGTTGTGTTTTCTGATGAAAGCCGGTTCTGCCTTGGTCGCAGTGATAGCCGTGTGTTGGTTAGAAGGAGGCCAGGTGAACGCCTGCTAGCGACCTGTCTGCGGCCTAGACACACAGGGCCTACTCCTGGAGTTATGGTTTGGGGAGCAATTTCGTATGACAGCAGGAGCACTCTCGTGGTTATCCCACGCACCCTGACTGCAAATTTGTACGTCAGTCTAGTGATACAACCTGTTGTGCTGCCATTCATGAACAGCATTCAAGGGGGTGTTTTCCAACAGGATAATGCTCGTCCTCATATCGCTGTTGTAACCCAACATGCTCTACAGAGTGTCGACATGTTGCCTTGGCCTGCTAGATCACCAGATCTTTCTCCAATCGAGCACGTATGGGACATCATTGGACGACAACTCCAGTGTCATCCACAACCAGCATTAACCGTCCCTGCATTGACCGCCCAAGTGCAACAATCACGGAACTTCATCCCACAAACTGATGTCCGACACCTGTACGACACAATGCATGCACGTTTGCATGCTTGCATTCAAAATTCTGGCGGTTACACCGGTTACTAATGTACCAACATTTCACATTTGAAATGGCTCTTCTCGCCAATGGCTCTACCTGTGATCTGGAAACTTTCATCAATTAAATATGTTACCTAGACAAATGTATTGCTGAAATTTCATTACTGTACAATAATTTTTTCTTGGTGTTGGGATTTTTTTTTTCCATCAGTGTATAACAAAAATTTAGTGATGTGAGATTCAGGTTAAAATAGCAAGGGATTCAGGTGAGATTCAGGGTAAATTAACGCGATCTAATAGCAAGAAGAGCTCCAAACTGTGTAGTAACATAAAACAAGACTTGGGACGAAGGATTACTAAATAAAATAAATAAATAAAATATAAATAAAATATATATGTAAGAAGAAGAAGAAGAACAATAAAATTCCAAAATTTACCGCTACACAGATATGTGGCACTATTTTTCTAAGCAAAGCTTTTCTCGCTGACAAACTAGCGCGGTGCCTCCAATTTTAAAATAATACATGGGGCAAAAGTAATGCATAAAATGTGCGCAATCGTCATTTTAAATTATAAGACGCAGAAAAAGTTTTACCTAAAATAATAATAATAATAATAATAAAATAAATAAATAAAAATACAGCGCCACCTACTTCTCTAACGGAAAGATTTGGAACTTTATTTTATTTATTTATTTTTTTATTTTTTACTTAATTACTTTATTTATTTATTTTTTGGAATCCTTTGTCCGGTGTCTTGTTTAATCTTATTTCAAACTGTGATGCCATTCTTGCAATTCAATTGCACTGCAGAACATTGAAAGCACTGTCAGTTTAATTATGGACACCCTGTATATCTAACCGAATACCGCTGAGAATAAGCAATATATTTGCTGTACCAAATGGCAATTCCTAATCAGATCTGCAATAGCAGATATATCGCATATTATGAATAAAATATATACAATATATCTCTGCGATCATGTACTTTAATCTCTTCTCTAATACAATGTGTTCGTTTAATTTTGTGTAGCTTTGTATGTTTTATGCAAATTATATACACACCATATGGTGAACTTAAATATGATACCTTAATACACATAATACGATTTAAAATGCTTTTCGAAGATTACTCTAATAAATCCATATTTTTGTTTCGGACCTTATGGACTAGTGGTCGCCAACCGGTGGTCCAGCGACTACTAATGGTCATTGAGAAAATTTTGGTGGTCCGTAAAAAAGTCTTAAAATTAGTTGATATATATATGCGTAGCCTCCTTAACTAAATGCCTGTCGCGTAGCTCGAAAACTTGGTAACAGTTGAAGCGGTAGACAGCACCACCTGGCAGAGATTGCCCGACGTTTTTATTCAACAGCCATCAAAATTTTTTAAAAGGGAGATTTCATATACATGAAAGGCTAATATAATCGAGGAAACGTCGATTTTTATACCATATATCACTTTTAAAGTTATTGGTGACAATTGAATAAAAAAGTCCAGCAATCTCTACCAGGTGGCGCTGTCTACGTTTCAACTGTTGCCAAGTTTCCGAGCCACGCGACAGGAATCTAGTTTAGGAGGCTATGATTAGGTGTAATTTTCTTTTTAATATTTTATTAGAAGCTGTAGTGACTTTAATTTTAACTTCAGGATTTTTCAGCCATTTATACACAAAACATTAAACTTCAGAATTTTTTTAATGAGGGAGAAGGAAAATGAAATATTTCTTTATCACAAAAATTTGAATTGTGAGTATCAAGCATAGAATTTCTGATCTACATTTAACTAGAAATTCGTCTGAATTTATTAAAGTTTTCTAAATTTATTAGATTTTAATAAATAATCTAACAATAAAATATAGAGGATACCATGAATACTGTCATAAGAAGATAATATATACAGTCAAACCCCGATTTAGCGCCATCATCGGTACGCATAACAATATGGCGCTATAAAGAGTTTGGCGCTATATCGAATTATAATCCTAACTGTATAAATTAAATAAAATTAAATATTCATTCAACTCATTGTATTATAAGCATCATAAAAATTGAGGATCATGGCACTGAATTTGTGATAGCTAGTATTTTATTTCGATCTACGTTGTAATTATATATTTGCAGGAAGAAAATATTTTAAAATACTAGCTTTTTTTTTGGGGGGGGGGGGGGGGTACGGAAATGTTTTTAATAACTTTTTCCAAATTTAAAAAAAACTATTAGTCATCTTTTTAACGATTGAATTTTTTTTAAATATATCCTCAGTTTGCTAATGCTGTCTTTTACTTACTTCATCAGATTTAATTTCTTCTTCTTCAATTTCAATTTCTTCTTCAGATGAATCCGAATTCGGGTCGTTATTTTGTTCTTTGTCCAGCAATTTTCTCTTGACTCATTTCTTGAAATGCTGGAAAATTTTTGTCTACATTAATATATTCATCTGCTATGAGAGGATGCTGCATGCAAGTTAATTTTTTTATACCAATCTGTAAATCTTTAACTTATGCAGTTTTAGTTCATCCATAGATTTTTCACTATTTTTTTAAGCCAGTACGGCTCCAGCAGTTAAATATAGTATCCGTAGAAACTTCATCCCACTCTCTTTTCATCCTCCGAATCGCATCTTTCAGGAACAAAGCAGAAAAAATCATTTTTTTTTCTGATACGGTCAATAATATGTCTGATATGATATTTCCAGTAGTACGCTTTGAAAGAATTTATGATTCCGAAATCTAAAGGTTGTAAAACACTAGTGCAATCAGGAGGTAAAACTTCTATTCGGATATTGCTGACTGGAGTTGCTTTATGACAGGAGGCATCTAATACCAATAATACCTGACGCTTTTTCTTCCTCATTTCAGCATTAAAATTCAGTAACCAGTCTTGAAATAAAATTGCAGTCAACCATGCTTTATTGTTATTCACATAATTCACATATAAATCAGGATTGAAAATTTTTAACGCATCTTGGTTTAACGAATTTTCCAATAACAGTTAATTCTCGTTTGTTAGATACATCAACATTCGTGCCAGAGCCTGATTAAGGGGGAAGTACACATTATTTATACTTACACCGTTATTTTTCAACAAATACTTTCCTCCTATAATAAACACAAAATTCTCATTAAAAATTATTTTAAAAGAATTCTGGTGTCTAATAACGGTGAGTAAATTGGATTGTTTTACACCGTTCATTTTTTATAAAAAATATTTCCTCGTCAAAGCGTGAAATTTCTATGACATGAAGTAAAAAATAATTGTAAAAATATTCCGGTGAGAGCGGAGATAATGTGTGCTTCCTCCTTAATCAGGCTCTGATTCGTGCAAAACACAAACGACACACAATCTTTAAATTTCTTACACCCTTTAACATATCCATTGGATATTGTTTTGTCGAGTTGCAAACGATTTAAAAAAACATCTTTCATCCATATTATAGACATGAGCAGGTTCATATTCTGAAATAATAGCATTTAATTTTTCTCGACCTCTTACCAAAAGATCTTCATTTATATTAGTTGTTTCACCTCATCGTATATACTGAGAAAGTCCCCATCGTTTTTTATTTCGTAAATCTATTAAAACAGCCATTGATATATTCAATGTCTGTGATATTCATTTGTTTACCAAAAGTTTTTGCATATTCCTTGATAACGTCTGCAGTTATAGTAACATTTTTCGCACTCATCTGCAATATCCACATGTAAAGAGCATCTTTTAATTTTTCATGTTTAGCTTATTTCAGTTTTTTAATATTTGACTGAGGATTACTAACATTAAACCATTTTTCCCGTTGACATAATATGCCACCAATACAACGTCTACTAATAGGCTTTTACCACAAGACAGCAAAATGACTAGATGTGCTCTGTTGAGATGCATTTGGATTCATCTCTTTATATTCACAAATTTGTCGTTTTTCAGAAACTGAAAGAATAACTCATTTTCACATTTTGAAATAAAAGAATAAAAAAAACGGAAAGTTTTCGCCGACGTAACAGTATGTCTTGTCTCGATGAATATATTATTCCTCCTCATTTGAATCTATCACAGCGAGGAGGCTTGCATGGTGTAATCGGCGTCAGGAACAGCGGAGCAGAAATATTTCTTCTCTGTTTTATCAGTAGATGATACAATCAGTAACAATGCGTCAAAAAAAAAACGTCAATAAGCTTAGCGTTTGACTGAAAAAAAAAAAATGCGAATTTTAACAAAAAGTTTTTTTTTTTTTTTTTTTTTTTTTTTTTTAAATGTAGGTTGGCGCTACAACGAGTTGGCGTAATAACGGATACTTTACATTATAGTTCCTATTCGGAAGATTTGTTCACCCATACATGTGGCGGTTAAATGGGTTTGGCGGTATTTCGGGGGGGCGTTATATCGGAGTTTGACTTCACGTAATATATAATTTTCCATTTGATTTAAATTATCTAACAGTATAATATAGAGGAGATTGGGAATAGTTGGTATAAGAAGATAGTTGACACTCAGCTTCTATTTAATACAACAGTAGTGGTAGAACGCTATCATTTTACTAGTGGGAAGTGTTTGAACAGTTGGCAGCAAAATTATTGAAGCAAAAGCAATAATTCCTATTTAAAAGCAGTGCACGTAGTACTGTTTTGTTAAGTAGATATTTGTCGAAACATAATCTTAGTCTTATGGTTTTTATAAAAAAGTGATTTGAACATAAAATTACAAACAAGTATATATATATATATATATATGAAAAATGTGTATGTGTGTTTCAATAATTTTGCTGCCAAATGTAGAGTTGAACAATCCACCGTTAATTCAATCTGCTTAGAAGCGTCATATAGAGACAATTTCTATTTTATCCTTTATTTATTTATTTCTGACTGGTGAGTGCATTTTTTTTTTTTTTTTAATCATGCTTTTTTTTTTTTGGCCTGGTGAATCTGTTGATTACATTTACGCGCTGCTTGCGACGTTTTGCGAAAAAATGATTAACTGTTGTCTAATGCATGCATCCTTGTCTGTTTTTTCTGATGATTGGGATTGTGTGTTGTCCAACCTTTGTTGGGTATCCCCATGGGGCTAGTTAGCGCTGTGAAGTATGGAGACAGTTAGTATACGTATAGCATAGTTACATCATAGTTTAACTTTCTTTAATGATAATTTAAAGGCTGAAGAATATCTCCAAGATGACAAATTTTTCCCTTAATATCCTCATAAGATGATGGTGAGGTTGTTTCATTTCACAGTTCCTACGAAAATCGAAGAACGTAAAAAATATCAAAAGATCGCATAAAACAAGATCACGAATCCTTGGTTAAATGAACCAACGGGCAACTTTTACATCCGTGGTTGATCTTAAACATTGGTCTATTTCTATTTAAATAGTTATAGTTACCTACATTAACAAACAGAGTTTATTTTCTTGATAAGTTCATTACTTGCTTATAGATTTAAACAGAATTTTTTGCCAAATATAATTAAAATGTTAAAAAAAAAAAAAAAAGTTTTTCCCTGAAAATTGCTACATTTTGCCTAAATATCGCCATGAGCATCTTGTTATGCCAACTATCCTCTATAGGTGTTCTAACTAGGCTTGCACCCTGGTTAGTTGGCACAGTTGCATGCTTTTAAAAAGGGATTTTTGGGTTGTAAAAACTTTTTTAATAGATGGGGCAAATATGATTTTGCAGCCAAACAGTTATGCTTTCCAATGCATTATCAGAATTTTTCAGAGTCTTCCAAAAATCAAAAACAAAGTCTATGCCAGTTAGCCCCGAAATTTAGTAAGTGCAGTTTTACTTATAAAAACATCAATTTATTACTATAGTTAAATTTTCCATCTGAGTTTCTCATAATATGCAAATAATAAAAATATATTCACATTATTTCTCTACAATTGGTTTATTTCACTCAACAACCGTTAAGCCTCGTTTTTATGATCATTTACGATATCTTTTTTTTTTTTTTTTTTTTTTTATAATAAAACAACATATAAATTTTTTTATATTAAGTAAGTTTATTTCATATTTATAAAATAAATATTCTTTATTTTTTATTTTATAAATTTATTTCTGTTTCTTAATTAAATAATATTAGTGGTCCTTGGGATTTTAAATTATGAATTTGGTGGTTCGTGAAGTCAAAAAGTTTGGCGACCACTGCTCTCGACATGTGACGAAGTATTTTCATGGCATATTATACATGAAGCATGTTTGTATGAATACAGGAAATATTCTTTAGCGAGATTTCTTGCGACCATGGGAGCCTCCGGGCAAGTGTTGGCTGAACGACTCCAGTGTGACAGGGGGTGATGACACTTGCCTTTGAAAAAATATATAGGATAAGAGTATGACTGGATGTTTACCAAATCCCAAAAGCTAAGGTCAATCCCCCCCCCCCCCTTAATCCTTTAAGACTTTGGACCCATCCTCACTGATAATCTTAGGAATAATCTTAGATAATCTTATCTTACACTATATTAGGTTAATTTTATTTTACTTCGTTATTCAAAATATAACGTACGAACAAAAAAATTTACATATTGACGTAATGTATAAAAATGCTAATGATCCTGTATACGAAATATTTGTTTGGTTTCAATGGACATTGTCAAGAAAATTTTTTGTAAGACAGATTTAGAGTAGTGAGTTTGAAATTTTTGCTAATACTTGTTTTGCAAATTTTGTTGATGACAGATACACACAATGAGACCAACTAGAAAAAAGTGCATTTCAGATTAGAATCACTTTAAAACACTTAAAAAAAAAAAAAAAAAAAACTCTGTTTCGAAAATTTTAAATATATCAAAACTCAATTTTGAAAGCAATTTTTTTTCTACTATACATTTTAAAGAGATTAGAGAATGGGTTCAAGTGCCCCGCCATATGGAGTATAGAACTGATTTCACCTACATTTTCATTACGATCCGCATACTGTTTCTTATTTACAGGAATTGCGTTATCAAAATCTTCGTTACAAAAATGTTCAGTATACAAAACAAAAGGTTTCATTGGGTTGAAATCTTCACGATTCAGTTTTGAATCCCCTTACAATCTGTTTATTTATTTACCGTTTACACTTAAAAAAAAAAAAAAAAAAAAAAAAAAACCATTTTTACAGTTATATATATATTTTTTTTCTTTGAAAGCTGATGCTAATTGTTTGTCTTCAGCTTTATTTCCACTTTTCACACAATAGAAAGCTACACAAAATTTAAATATACTTGAAGATATTTAAAAAATAAGCAGAGTTACAATAATCTTATTTTCAATGTTTGTGCCATAGGATAGTCTTGGCACCAAGAAGCAAAACCACTCGAAGCAGAACTTTTTCACTCATTCCCATTTCATTGTAAGACCGATTGAGTAGTTCACACAGTGGACTGTCGCTGATTGATGCAGTGAATATATATTTAGTACGTTCAATTTCTTCACACTAAAAATAAAAGCGTCCTGGCTTCCTTCCCGATATCTCGAAAAAATTCCCCACGCTTGCACAACCCTTAATTATAAACCATTTTACGCTATTAAAAAACAGTCAGCACGTGACTGTCTCTTGATATCTTCAACGAAACGTCAAAGAATTCTGAAACAAATGGGCCGTTTTAAATTCATACAACTTCACACTATATTTTTCTGGTGTTCCTTTATTTGTTTGTTTTATTTTACTCATTATTTTTACGTAAGCCAAGATTCTAACAGCTTCTGTCTAAAGACAAAACTCATACACCAATATGTTTTTTTTTTTTTTTTATCTATCATAATCAATCACAGACATTACAGTAGAGATGAAACTATCTGAATATTTAATTAAAATGTATTCTACTATAAAACAATAGCTTTCCACTTTTAAATCTATACCGCAAAATAACTCACTTCTACGCATTCACTGGAAACCTTTAAAATTTAACAATCAGTTTATGATTGTCACTTGATATTTTCTTAGAACATAAATTGGAATACAATTGAATCGGGAATTGTATTCATTTATATTTAAGCAATATACAATCATTTTTCTGGTATAAGATATATTTTTGTTACTTTATATTGTCTGCAATATTATTCAATATTTTTACGTAATAGCTGTCACCATTCTAATTTATTCCGGAGTATTTTTACGTACGGCATTTATTTCATACCAATATTTTTTAAGTGCAATATTTTCTTATTTTATCGAAGTTATAAACTGGAAAAAACTTTCTATAAATAAAGATTTGAGAAATAAAGGCTTCGTAATAAATTAAAATGTTGGAGCTACGTTACCATACTTGCCTACATCCTAAATTAATATTCCGTAGTGTTGTTACTCCCACTATTTTTCTCACACCAGTACATTTTTTGAGTAATATTTTCCGAATTCAGTTACGATTAAATAAGAAGAAAATTACATTAAAGAGACTGGTTTGAAAAAGAAGGCGGGGCTAACAATACTATAGAATATTATTTAGTATGTTGGAAAATATGTGCTACGTAAACCTGCAACAGTTTCCGTCTCAACACAGAAATCTTAAACCACTATTTTTTAAATTTCTATCAAAATCAGTTCGAAATTTTACTATTCAAACGGATCCCAAACTTTACTGTTGAACTGCTCATTAGATAAAATTTGATTCTTAAACCTTTATAAGGTCATGGGAAGTAAACTTGCCATCCCCTCTAATTATTTTAAATTAGAAAGGCGTGGTAAGCTACTTTTCCACACCTAATGTTTTTAGTTTAAGCCAGAGTTTGAAACCTTCTTCTTTGTTCTAGGACACTTTTAGAGAAATTTTCGCCTTTTTCGCTGTTTTTATAAAATAAATTCTTTTCTATTTAATCACGACACATTACTATAAATATATTGTAAAACTTTCTGTGTGAAATTATTGATATCATAAAGGGTGGAAATTTCTTATGTTTCGAGCTCTGGTCTAAGCACCCATTTTTGTAGTAAAGTTATTTACGATTGCTTTAGAAAAAGAATTGCCTAATAAGGATTAAAATAATATGTGACATTTTTTTTTTCTTTTATTTTTCTTATTCATTTATTTTAGTAGAGTGGAAAAGGTAGGTGTTGTAATTTAGCTTACCACGCCTTTAACATGTTAAAATTAATAATTATGACGGCAAATTTATTTTCCGCAGCTCGTTAAATGGTTAAATGAAATTTTAATAGGTTTAGTGGAGTGCTTACAAAGTTATTAAGAAAGTTAATTTGATTTCAATGACTTTACGCAGTCTTTATCTTATAGCATGATTCTATTATTTCTTAGTATGATAATGTTCTTTCTGATGTCAGACATTGGTAAAGCAACAAAATTTGGTAAAATGAGTGAAAAAATTCGATGTAATATATCTTTAAAATTAAACTTTAACCTGTTACCGCCCAATGATCTATTTGTAGATCGATAGTGCATTTGCAACTCCTCCTACAGGCGTAACTTTAAACGTTAGCGTGTAATATTGTTTTTAAGCATGAAACACAATATTTGTATTGATGTGCGATGTGTGCTATGCATTTAAATGCACCGGTTAGTAACAGTATTATTACATGTATCATCCTTTTGAAAAATAAAAATTAAAGCATTAAAACTTTTAGTAAAATAGTGCAACATTTAAATGAAACGCACATAGTCGGGGTTTACGTTGAACAATACTTAAATAGGCGGACATTAACGGGTTAAAATACACAAATTAAAAAAATAATTTTAATAAAATAAAATAAAATAAGTAGCACAAGACCATTCTTTTAACGTATAATGATATTTACCATCCTTCAAGACTATATTTCCTATTAAAACGATGCTCTGTTGGATGCTCAAAAAGAAAATTGTTAAAACGTGCTGTAATGGAGTTATACGTACACTCATACAGGGATGGAACACGGGCGCAGAATTCATACCGGAATCTGTTTAAGAAATTTCTCTACCTATAATATCGTTGATTTAAGAAGTAGAACATTTTCTTACATTGATAGTGGTATGAATTCTGCGCCCGTGTTCCATCCCTGCTCATAGAAAAGAAAGGCACAAGCGACTAATTATTTTGTTGCAAATCACGGTACAAATATACGACTTGTGCCGAACGAGTGGTAGCAACGACTACTTATTAATTTTATTATTAAATTTTGCATAGAGATAGACTTATGATAATTTGCATCGACAATCCTTTCTTTAAAAGGTAACGCCGATTTTTAACTCCTTATTTGATTTTCTGCGATGAAGGAGGTTCACAAAATGGTATAGTTTATATACTTTTAAATAATCCTTGTCAGAATTACAAAGTAAAAGATGTTAGGGGTATATGCATATATTTAGAAAAGTCTAACTTCGATTCCGCATACAAATGTATTACATTTATTCAGATACTAACATTACAAAAAGCATGAAAAATTTAAAAGCAATATAAACTAAAATTAATTTAATAACATTATTGTGTTTGTATCTAAACAACAAGAATAACTATTTTACATAATGCCTAATATGTAAGATATTCAGTAATTAAAGAAATGTAAAACTCATGTTGTTATTTAACTGTATTATGAAGTATTTATTGATAGTAAATGTGATTTTTTTTCAGTTCAATCAGATATAAATAACAATAATTTTTTCCTTTTTTTTCCCCATAAAAGATTTTGTATGCTAAAATAATCCTAACAGCAAATACACTAGTTTTTACAGAAAAATCATCATTCTTTCAAAAAAAAAAACGCTTACCATTACTTTAAGAAATATCTAATATTAAATGCTCGTTAACTGTATATTTTCTGTAAGGTGTAATAACCGTAAAACACAATTTTCCTTTTTTTTCCTGATTAAATACTATTTATTATTTTAATATTTTCTTTGAGCATTCTTTTTTAACTAAAAAAAGAAATATTTTTTCTTCTTAAATACGATTTATGAATTAAATTTTTATTAAGTATTTTTTTTTAAATAAAATTGAAATAGTTTACTTAGTTACTTTATGAACTAAAATTTAAATCATAGTTAACAAGATTTTAATTTATTCCGGAGCATTTTTAGCCCCGTGTTTATTTGGCACCACATTTTTTACATAAAACAATTTATATATATATAACAATAGCATCCTTAACTAGATGCCTGTCGCTTGGCTGAAACTTAGCAACAGTTCAAATAGTAGACAGCGCCACATGGTACAGATTGCGCGAGTTTTTTATTCAACTGTCACCAATAATTTTTAAAAGAGATATATGATAGATATAATCGACGCTTCTTCGATTCTATTCACCTTTTTCGTTTTTCAAATCCCACTTTTAAAAACTTTCAGTGTCATTTTACTAGTTGCTAAGGAGGCTATGACATAACTAATATTTGGAAAAAAAAAAAAAAAAAAAAAAAAAATCAAATAAAAGTGGTATGAAATAAAAGCGGAGCTAAAAATTATCGGAAATAAATTAAAATTTTGTCAATTTGTGAAATAATTTAGGCAAAAAAACGCTACTATAGTGAAATACAAAAATACCGAAAAGGGAAATATAACAAAAGTTTAGTGATGTGAGATTCAGGGTAAAAATGCGGGTCCGTACAAACCTTGTGCTTTCTGTAGCGCGATCTAATAACAAGAAGAGCTCTAAGCTGTGTAGTAACATTAAACGTGACTTCGGACGAATAATTCAGAGTAAAATAATAAAATATAATATAACATATATATATATATATATATATATATATATATATATATATATATATATATATATATATATATATATATATATATATATATAATAACAATAATAATAACAACAATAAAAATTCCAAAATTTACCGCTACAGAGATATGTGGCACTATTTCTCTAAGTACAGCTTTTCTTACTGACAGACTTGCGCGGTGGCTCCAATTTTAAAATAATACATGGGACAAAAGCAATGCATAAAATGTGCGAAATTTTCGTTTTGAATGATATGATAAAGGAAAAGTTTTAACTAAAAAAAAAAAACACTACCAACTTCTCTAATGGTAAACTTTGGAACTTAATTTTTTTTAATTAATTTCTGTATATATTTATTTTTTGGAATCCTTTGTCCGGTGTCTTGTTTAATCGTATTACAAACTGTGATGCCATTCTTGCAATTCAATCGCACTGCAGAACACTGGAAGCACTGTCAGTTTAATTATGGACACTCTGCATATCTAAACGATATCGCTGAAATTAAGCAATATATTTGCTATACCAAATAGCAATCCCTAATCAGATCAGCTATAGCAGATATATCGCATATTATGAATATAATATATCTCTGCGACCATGTACTTCAATCTCATCTCTAATACAATGCATTCGTTTAATTTTTTTTTTAGCTTTGTATGTTTTATGCAAATTATATACACACGATATGGTGAACTTAAATTATACACATTAGCAAATACACATCATACGATTTAAAATGAACTTCGAAGACTACTCTAATAAATCCAGATTTTTTTGTCTCACCTTCTAGACTAGTGATCGCGAACCAGTGGTCCATCGACCACTAATGGTTCACGAGAATATATGGGTTGGGGACAAAATATCGCCAACGCAAATGAATACAAAGCAAAAATAAGTTGGTAATTATTACTAATGTTGTATAAAATTTTATGACAACCCAAACTTTAGTCAGAGCACTGACATTCTGCAAACCTACTACAAAAAGTTTTATAAATTTTACTTAAAATAATTTAAAGACTGTATTTATTAACTTTTGTCAAGATTAGTCATAATGAATTCAATCGTGCTTATCAATTTTAAAAATTTTAATTTAAGTTTGTGAACAGTGTTCAGCTTTAATCAGAGCCTGATTAAGGGGGAAGCACACATTATCTCCGCTCTCACCGGAATATTTTTACAATTATTTTTTACTTTTTATCATAGAAATTCCACGATTTGACGAGGCAATATTTTTTATAAAAAATGAACGGTGTAAAACAATCCAATTTACTCACTGTTATTAGACACCAGAATTCTTTTTAAATAATCTTTAATGAGAATTTTCTGTTTATTATAGGAGGAAAGTATTTGTTAAAAAATAACGGTGTTAGAATAAATAAAGTGTGCTTCCCCCTTAATCAGGCTCTGGCTTTAATGTCAGCAGTAATGTACACGATTTTTAAAATGTATTTTGAATAGTGAAAAGCAAAAGGTAAAATAACTTAAAAATAAACATAGATAAAATAATGAAATTTAAGTCCTTGGTTTAATTAATTAATATTTATAATGCCCTGTGGCCCCCGTCAGAGATTACACGTGACACAAAATCAAATTTTGAAATAGATCATACTATTTTTTTGACGCGATATTTTGTCTGGCGAGATTTTGTCCCGCGATATTATGTCCGGTTCCCGAATATATTGGTGGTCCGTAAAAAAGTCTTAAAATTAGTTGATTTATATATGCATATATATATATTTATAAATAATTTCTTTTTTAATATTTCAATAGAAACTTTAGTGACATCAATTTTAACTTCAAGATTTCTCAGCCATTCATACACAAAACATTAAACTTCAGATTTTTCTGAATGGGGGAGAAAGAAAATGAAATAAATATTTTTTGTCACAAAAATTTGAATTATGAGTATCAAACAATAAAAATATATTCACATTATTTCTCTACAATTGTTTTATTTCAGCCAACATCCGTTAAGCCTCGTTCTTATGATCATTTCCGCTTTTTTTTTTTTTTTTTTTTAATAATAAAATAACATTTTTTTTTTTTAAGTAAGTTTATTTCATACTTAAAAAATGAGTATTCTGTATTTTTTTTTTTATTTTATAAATTTATATCTGTTTCTTAATTAAATAATATTAGTGGTCCGTGGGATTTTAAATTATGAATTTGGTGGTTCGAGAAGTCAAAAATGCTCTAGACAATTGGCGAAGTCTTCATGGCATATTATACATGAAGTATGTTTGTATGAATACAAGAAATATTCTTTAACGAGATTTCTTGCGACTATTGGAGCCAGGGACGTAGCGTGAAAATTTGATTGGGGGGGGAGATCCAAAGTTTGGCGCCCTTTAGTATTCCTCATCTGAAAATGCCACCCACATACTTTCAAGAGTATTGCCATCTTTGGAATGGAGGGCACAGGCCCTCTCGTCGGTTAATACGTGCCCCCCCCCCCCCTCATTCGGGGCATATTCCTAAAATCTGCTAAGAAAGAAAAAAAGCTGTTTTTTTTTTTTCATCCATTTAACAGCTTTTTTTTTTTTTTTTTTTTTTTTTTTTTTCCCTCCATTTAATAGCTTTTTTTTTATATATATACATCTTTAGAGCATTCTAAATTTTTTCAGCAAATCTATATATTAATACACAGACATGAAATTCCTCTTACATATTTAGCCTATTCAATAAAAAGAAGGGATTGCATTCGAAAGATATGATTAATGTGCTTTGCAGAAATAAATACATGTATATATATATTCTTGTATGAGACTAAGCATGGTATATAGAGTATTGGTTGTCCTAATCGTTTTGATTTTTCTAAAACTAACATAATTGCATCTCCTGTCTTCTCTTCCCATTTGAATATCCATGAAGATTTTTACATATTTAAAAATTTGAAAAATCTTGTTAATGATTTGTTCCACTCCGTTCTTGTCTGATGCTATGAAATTACTCACATAAGTTCAGTTTTTGTTTAATTTTGATATTTTTTAAATTTGTAGATTTTGTTACATTTTTTAATCTAATTTATTTATTTATTTATGTTCTTTTATTCCATAATTCTGTAGTGCTGACTCTAGGCTAATTTGGCAGGGTGCCCTTTTAACAGTTTTTAGCACCCTGTGACCCTTTTTCAACATATTTCAGCACCTGGCAGCCCTTTTAAAAACATTTTCGTACCAAGTAGCCTTTTCTAACATTTTAAATGTTTAGAGGCCCCCCCCCTGACTTTTAAACTTTCTTAGCAATAGTTCTGCAGAATTCCTGGAATAACAAATGCATACAGCCTATATATATACAAGGGAAATTAGTAATTTATTTTTGTTACGTACAAAAATCATAACATAGAACACCGCAAATTATACAAATAATGCCCCCTTTTATTGAATTCCCCCCAGGCGGCCCTTTTATTTTAGAGTCAGCACTATTCTCCTCACACCAGTATTTAGGTTTACATTCATCTGTAAATATTTTTGCTGTTCCCTTAAAACGGTTTTGTGCGTTGCTGCTTTGACTGCAGCACTTGTGCCTACTTTTTTCGCCTGATGAAGGATCATGTGTTCTTTCGAACCAAAACAATTATTGCAAGTTTATTGCATTTTATGGTGTTTTGTAATTATTGCTTTTAAACGCCAGTTCTGTGGTGTTTTCTTATTATGAAATTAGGTATTGTTCACTCTTATGGAAAAAAAAAAAAAAAAAAAAACAGTAATTTATTTATTATTGCTGTTTTATATATTCAAACCAATTAAAAAACGTTTTTCTTTTTTCCAATATCGTGTGAAAAATATTTTAAGAAATGTAGTAGTCATTGCTAAGGAACGCGACACAATTACCGCATGCCTTTATGTGGAAGAACAAACTAAAAAAAAAGTCCCGTTGTCCAAAATTAAATCTTTTTTGTACAGAAATTTATATCTTACTTAAGTGTTGGTGTCGGTGTTTGGGAAAAAGGCCAATTGACTGCTCTAGGGTCCTAGGCCTGAGAGGGAGTGCCTTCTGTGGAGGTCTTTCTAGGGGGTCCTAGCCCGTATTTACGCAAGTTTCGGAGAAAACCATGGAAAATTCCGAACGACTAGGCCAACAAGCGCGACCTGGGATCGTATCCGGCACCTCACGTCTACCAGCTTGACCGAAAGATTGTGGATTCAATAATCGAGCCAAATTGAAGACCATCATGAAAGTCAGTCTCTGGTACACGTAAACTCTGTCGTGGCTGCAATATCCTCCATACTCCGTACAAATAATACCTCTAGGAGATACTGAAGTGGGGGAGCCATCTCTTCCGCAGAAGATAAAAATTGTGATGGCTTGTCTTCGGACCGCCACTGGGGCGTTAATCCCAAACCGTCGCCAATTGCCCAATATGTGCCTATTAATGCGACGTTAAATCAGCTTCCTCGCACTGTTTCATGTCAAGAAGCACTAGTTGAATTTTATAGACTTATAAATATTTCAAAACCCTTAAGCAATGAAACTAAAACAAAAAAATTGCTTAAAGGATCACTTAATATAAAAAATTGTTAGTGAGAAATCATTATAAACAAATCAAACCTCATCTAATGTCGTTTTTATACAATAGCCATAACGTACAATAAACTGCTTTTTTTTTTTCGAGGTAAGGTCTTGAAAAATCGTAATTTTAAGTTTTTGGAGGTGAGAAAGCGATTTTACTTACGAGTCAGTTGTAAGTATCTGAAATGGGAGAAGGGTGCCGCAGTCGCCACAGAGCACGAATTTGCTAAGGTCAGAATTTTCAAGGGTCGTTGCATGGTAAGCGAACATGCTGTTGTAGGTGCCTCAACAAAGAAGGGCGCCACTCAGCTGGACTTTGCTGCTAACTTATTCATAAAGGGTCCTGAATATGATCAAAGTTTTCAACGAACAGTCTTTTGCACGGTAAGCGAACATACTATTGTAAATGTTTGAAATGGGAAATCATGCCATAGGCGCCCCTAAACAGGAAATTGTTATAATCTGATTTTATTAAGGGTCGTGAATACGAAGAGAATTTTCAAAGATTGTTTGCACAGTAGGAAAATAGGCTGTTATACACGTTTAAAAAGGCTGTTTTAGGCGTCTAATTAGTTAAGAGGGCGCCACCTAACGGGAGTTTGCTAAAGTCAGACATTTTAATGCGAACTTTTTTTGCTGGTTGGCAAACCAGTTGGTCGCTGAAGGCAGCTTCTGATACATAAAATCTTAAGTGTTTTTGATAACTAACGATAATCAACAAAATTATGATCCACTTTCAAATGAACTTCAAGGCGCAAAACAGCGACCCCAGAAACCTCATTATGCCTTTGTAGATACCTGAACAGGGAAGGGCGCCGCTCAGCTGGAGTTTGTTACTAACTTATTCTTAAAGGGTCCCGAATACGATTAGAATTTCATCAGTCTTTTGTACGGTAAGCGAACAGGCTATTGTAAGTGAACAAAACGGGAAATCATGCCATAGGCGCCCAAAACAGGAATTTGTTATGATCAGATATTTTTTTAGCGTCATGAATACGATAAGAATTTTCAAGGGTCGTTTGCACGGTAGGAAAACAGACTGTTTTAGGCGTCTTAATTAGTTTAGAGGGCGCCACCTAACGGGAGTTTGCTACAGTCAGACATTTTAACGCAAACTTTTTTTGCTGGTCGGTGAACCAGTTGGTCAGCTTGTGATACATAAACTCTTAAGTGTTTTTGGTAACTAACGATAATTAACAAAATTATGATCCACTTTCAAATGAACTTTAAGTCGCAAAACAGCACCCCCAGAAACTTCAATATGCCGCCCTATTTTTTCAAACATTGGGGGGGGAGGCTCCCCCCCCTCCCCCCCCTCAAGCTACGCCCCTGATTGGAGCCTCCGGGCAAGTGTTGACTGAACGAGTCCAGTGTTAAAGCAAGGGGTTATAACACTTGTTTTTGAAAGAAAATATAGGAACAGCGAATGACTGGATGTTTACCAAGTCCCAAAATCTATCGGTCAATTCCCCCCCCCCTCCCTTTAAGCCTTTGGACCTATCCTCACTGATAATCTTAGGAAACGGGGTTACACAATATTATGTTAATTTTATTTTACTTAGTGCATTAAAAATACACTGCTCAAAACAATTAAAGGATATTGTAAGTCTTATATAAAATAACGGTATAAGAGAGAATTTTTTTTGCAATAAACGGAAGAAGAAGGACACAAATACAAATTTTTCTCGTTTTCAACTTCGGAGTACGCAAATTTTGAGTTTGACCTCAAAAAATGACGTTTTAGCGGCAGCGAATGGAATTTGGCTTTACACTAAATGAAAGATAAAGCGGAAAAGAATGGTCAGTATTCAGTAAGTGCGTTGTTTCAATGATTGCGATGTCTTAACGAAGTTATTTAATCGATTCAAAAGCTTGGGAGAGTTGTTGATCGGTTAGAGGGGGTCCAAACACAAACCGAAGTAGCCGGAACCACTTCAGTTTCGCAAAGTGTGATTTCCAGGATTTGAAATCGACTTTTGGAGACTGGAAATGCAAGCTGAAGATCAGGGCAAGGTCATAGAACGCAACAACCACCAATGATCATCGATATTTAACATTAACGGCTCGAAGATACCGAAATATGAATGTCTCTCTTCTTCAACAGTTGTCTTCGCTCGGTTACTGGCACCACATTTTTGACCCAAACTGTCCAAAACTGGCTCCACGCTGTAGCAATAGGTCTAATGATCTCATCCCTATATCGACGACCAGTCAAAACTCCATCTCTAATGATGTGGGGATCAGTGCACCTGTCAATGGATTCCCCCCCCCCCCTCCAACCGCCAAATCTGATACTTCTGTGCACGAACACAGGATTGGTTCTAGTAAGACTTTCCCCACAAATGAAAATATGCCTATTATCGTGATGAACAGAAAACCGGGACTTGCCAGAGAAAAAAATATTGCGCCATTCATTTCTCCCCACTTTACATGCTCTGTTGCCCACTCCCTACGATTACGACGATTTCTTACTGTTAACGTAACACACATTATTGGTCTGTGAGCTTACAGACCTACAGCGTGGAGCCGTTTTCGGACAGTTTGAGTCGAAACTGTTGTGCCAGTAGCTGAGCTGTTTTTGTAGAAGATTCATATTTCGAAGTCTCCGAGCCGTTAGCGTTAAATATCGATTTCCATTGAGTGTTGTTGCACGTCTACGATCTTACCTTGGCCTTCAAAATATGAAAAAAAAAAAAAAAAAAAAAAAAAAAAAGACTGCACTGATTTAAGAAAAGATGGGAAAAACTGCTTTTAAGCTCTCAGCATATAGAGAAATTGGTTCAGATAGTCTAAGTTTGAGGAAAAAATTAACAAATATTGCTTTAAAATTGACAAAGTAAAATTTCCTTTTTTCCCTCAACACCTAGAATCACATCAAAATTCCCCACATTGAGTGAAATTTCTCTCAATCTGGCAGTACTGCTTACCACTGAGCAACAACTGGAAATCATTTAAATTTAACAATCGGTTTATGATTGCCTCTTGATATTTTTTTTATATTGCGGATCAATCGATGTTGTCCAGGTGATTGTATTAATTTATATTCGAACAATTTACAATTACTTTTCTGGTATTAGATATATTTATTTGTTGCTTTGTATTGTCTGTAATATTATTTAATATTTTTAAGTAATAGCTGTCATCATTTTAATTTATTCCGGAGTATTGTTACGTACGGCATTATTTCATACCAATATTTTTTAAGCGCGATTTTATCTTTTTTTATCGAAATTATAAATTGGAAAAAAATTTCTATAAATAAAGAGTTGAGAAATAAAGTTTTCGGAATATTCAAATGTTGGAGCTATGCTATCATACTTGCCTGCATCCTAAATTAATATTCTGTAGTGTTGTTACTCCCACCCTCTTTCTCACACCAGTAAGTTTTTAGAGTAATAATCTCCAAATTCAGTTACGATTAAATAAGAAGATAATTACTTTTAAAAGACTGGTGTGAAAAAGAAGGCGTGGCTAACAATACTACGGAATACTATTTAGTATGTTGGAAAGTTTGTGCTACGTAAACCCGCAACAGTTTCTGTCTCAAAACAGAATTCTTAAACCACTATTTTTTAAATTTCTATCAAAATCAGTTCCAAATTTTACTGTTCAAACGGACCCCAAACTTTACTGTTCAACAGTTCATTAGATAAAATTTGATTCTTAAACCTTTATAAGGTCATGAGAAGTAACATCTTAAAGTTAACATCTTAAAGTTAATGATTATGATGGTAAATTTATTTTCCGCAGCTCGTTAAATAGTTAAAATTAAATTTTAATAGGTTTGGTAGAGTGCTTACAAATTTATTAAGAATGTTAATTTAATTTCAATGACTTTACGCAGACTTTATCTTATAGCATGATTCTATATTATTTCTTAGTATGATAATAACCTTTCTGATATAAGACATTGGTAAAGCAACAAAATTTGGTAAAACGAGAGAAAAAAATCGATTTAATGTATCTTTAAAATTAAACTTTAACCTGTTACCGCCCAGTGATCTATTTACAGATCGATAGTGTATTTGTAACTCCTCCTACATGCGTAACTTTAAAAGTTAGTGTGTTATATTGTTTTTAAGATACAAACACAATATTTGCATAGATGTGCGATGTGTGCTATGCATATAAATGCATCGTTTAGTAAGAGTATTATTACATGTATCATCCTTTTTTAAAAATAAAAATTAAAGCACTAATTTTTGTAAAATAATGCAACATTTAAATGAAACGACATAAGCGGTGTTTAGGTTGAATAGTACTTAAAAAGACGAGCGTTAACGGGTTAAAATACACAAATCAAGAAAATAATAGTAATCAAATGAAATGAAATAAGTAGCACAAGAACATTCTTTTAACGTATAATGAGGTTTACCGTCGTTGAAGGCTATATTTCATATGAAAACGATACTCTATTGGATGCTCAAAAAGATAATTGTTTAGAACGCGCTGTAATGGAGTTATACGTACACTTATAAAAGAAAAGCGCAAACGACTGTTTTTGCTGCAAATCACGGTACAAATATACGACTGGTGCCGAACAAGTGGTAGCAACGACTACTTATTAATTTTTTTTATTAAATTTTGCATAGGGATATACTTATAAAAATTTACATCGACAATCTGTTCTTTGAAAGGTAACACCGATTTTTGACACCTGATTTGATTTTCTGCGATCAAGGAGGTTCACAAAATGTTTATATAGTTTTAATTAATTCATGTTAGAATCACAAAGTAAAAGGTGGTAGGTGTATATGCATGCATTTAGAAAAGTCAAATTTAGATTTCGCATAAAAATGTATTAAATTTATTCAGATACTAACATTACAAAAAGCATGAAAAATTTAAAAGTAATATAAACTAAAGTTAATTTAATAAAATTATCGTGTTTGAATCTAAACAACAAGAACAACTATTTTATTTAATTCTTAATATGCAAGATATTCAGTAACTACAGTAGAACCTCGATTATCCGAAGTAATTGGGACCAAACCTATTTCGGATAATCGAGAATTCATCAGTAATCATCTCAGGGGTCGAACTCTCCGCCCTTTTTTCAGGACACTCAAATATGACAAATTTCCGCCTCTATTCCTACCACTATTTTTTTACGATAATCTCTAACCGGATTAATCTGGAGACATTTCTATAAAAAGTACCATAAAAATTTCTGCATGAAATTACTGGTGGCAAAATAGGAGAAAATTTCTTATTCTTAAGTGTGTCCTGAAAAAGGGGCGGAGAGTACGACCCCTGTTATCTAGTTTATTATGTAGTATCGTCATTGAACTGTTATTACGACTATTTTAACTGTTAAATAAATGAAAATAAATTTATTTCAGAAACAAAAACTCACAATGGTTTAAATGGAAGCTTGATCTGGTATAAATTGGCCATACTTTGCCGTGCAGCTCTATCCCTAAGTTTTCTTAAAAGCATGAGTTCAGAGGAATCATAAGTGACACAAAGTGACAAAAATTTTGAAATTCTGCTGCAATGAAAATTTCTCTGTTCTTGAGATGACAAAAGAGGTTAGGTTCTTTGCACTTGCTTACAATTAGAGGGTGCAATAACATTCGAATGTTCTGGGAGTTGGCAGAATGACCTTCCACATTTCGAAATGGGGTGTGTTTTTGTTTAGAACAGGGACGTTTGAAAGTGGGGAAGAGTACACTCATACCGAGAATTGAGCTTTCGAGAAGGAATTCCAAAAAAGAAAATTCCAAAATATTTATCTATATTCGTAGTTTGGAAAGGACGGCTCGCATACAAAAGGAATGTGGAAAAAAAAAAAAACTTTAAAAGTGCATGTTTGTTAAAAGAAAACTTTGGATAATAGTAGAAAGTGAAAAAAAAAAAAAAAGTGAAGAAGAAACCGACTTCGGTTAACGGAGAGGAGTTTCGGTTAATCGAGGTTCGGATAATCGAGGTTCTACTATAAATGTTTAGAACTTATGTTGATAATTTAACTGTATTGTGAAGTATTTATTCATAGTAAATATTATTTTATTTTTTTAGTTTAGTCGGATATAAATAACATTGCGCTTTTTTTTTTTCCATAAAAGATTTTGTATGCTAAAATAATCCTAGCACCAAATACACTATTTTTACAGAAAAATCATTCTTTCAGAAAAATAAAAATGCTTACCATTAATTTAAGAAATATCTAATATTAAATTCTCGTTAATTCCATCATTTCTGTAAGGAGTAATAACCGTAAAACGCAATTTTTCTTTTTTTTCTGATTAAATACTATTTATTATTTTAATATTTTTGTTGGGTATTCTTTTTTAAATAAAAAAAGAAATATTTTTTTCTTATTATTAGTACGATTTATGAATTAAAATTTTAATAAGTATTTTTTTTTCTTTCCTTTTCTTTTCTTTCCTATTTTTTTTTATTTTTTTTTATATTTTTTTTTTAATAAAAAGGAATTAGTTTACTGAGTTACTTTACCAGTCACACACCAGTTTTCTTCTTATTTCATAATAATTTGTTAATGAAGAAAATTTTTCTAAAATCATTCTGGTGTATAAAAAATGTCAGGTATAAGAGTACTCCAGAATAAAATGTAAAGGCTACTAGGTATGAGTATATTTGTCATCTAAATTTATTATTTTAAATGAGAAAGTCGTGGTAAGCTACGCCTAC